>CAUYON010001765.1:0-22749 GCA_963573935.1 Arctocebus calabarensis
GGAAGGAAAGATAGAAAGAAAGAAAGAGAGAGAGAGAGAAACAAAGAAAGAAAGAAAGAAAGAAAGAAAGAAAGAAAGAAAGAAAGAAAGAAAGAAGGAAGGAAGGAAGGAAGGAAGGAAGGAAGGAAGGAAGGAAGGAAGGAAGGAAGGAAGGAAGGAAAGAAAGAAAGGAAAGGAAGGAAGGAAGGAAGGAAAGGAAGGAGGGAGGGAGGGAGGAAGGAAGGAAGGAAGGAAGGAAGGAAGGAAGGAAGGGAAAGAAAGGAAAGAAAGACAGTCAAAAGGAAGAAAGAAAGGAAGGAAGGAAGGAAGGAAGGAAGGAAGGAAGGAAGGAAGGAAGGAAGGAAGGAAGGAAAGAAAGAAGAAAATTAAGAAAGAAAGAAAGAAAAGAAAATCAAAAAATAAAAATATGGTGGCACCCGTGGCTCAAAGGGGTCGAGCACCAGCCCCTATACCAGATGTGGCAGTTCCAAACCCAGCCACGGCCCAAACCAGCAAAAATAAGCAAACAGACAAACAAAACAAACAAATAAATAAATAAATATTAAAATCCCTCACTTGATGACTCAATCCATCAATCAATAAAATAAAGAAGTAGTGGCTCAGTGGGCTAAGGTACCAGCCAAATACACCTGAGCCTGCGGGTTCGAATCCAGCCTGGGCCCACCCAACAACAATGACGGCTGCAACCAAAAAATGGCCGGGCGTTGTGGCAGGCGCCTTTAGTCCCAGCTACTTGGGAGGCGGAGGCAGGAGACTCACTTGAGCCCAGGAATTGGAGGTTGCTGTGAGCTGTGAAGCCACCGCACTCTATCCAGGGTGACAGCTTGAGGCTCTGTTTCAAAAAAAAAAAGACTTTATAAGATATATATATTTGGGGAGGAACCTGAGGCTCATAAATAAAAAATAAATAAAATTTAATATCTATGCGAGCGGGTATATATTCGTACACACACAAAAACAGATGCGCCTTCCCCCCTATACTAAATCCAGGAGCCAAGTACGCGGTGGGGTGTGGGGTGGGGGCGCGGCCTCGGGCGTCCCCACACCACCCACCTTAACCACAGGAACCAAAGGAACGGAAACATTTCCGAGTCCCGACAGAGACTTCTGGTCGACCCTTCGAAAGCTCCAACCAAGCACCACGGCCACCCCGGATCCAACCACCCACCCACGGGAGGGAAGGAATTTTACATATATCTTTCATTATGTATGTATGTATGACTGTATGTATCTCAATCAATCACTCAATCAATCAATCAATCAAAATAAGTAAATAAGCACAGCAAATGGGGGGAATGAGCTATTGGAGAAAGGAAAGCAAATCAAAAACAGATGCCCTCTGGTGTGGCAAACTCCAGTAGGAGGGCGCCTTGGCGGCCCCCTCGCTACTCCCTCCCCCCCCCCAGGGCCTAGCGCCCAGAGGATAACGGTTGAAGACCAAAAAAACAAAAATTTCCCTCATGTCCCGAAAAGGGAGGAAAGGGAAAGAAGGGTGGAAAAGGAGGAAAGGGAAGAAAGAAGGGAAGAAGGGAAGAAGGAAGGAAGGAAGGGAGGGAGGGAGGGAAGGAGGGACGGAAGGAAGGAAAGAAAGAAAGAAAGAAAGAAAGAAAGAAAGAAAGAAAGAAAGAAAGAAAGAAAGAAATAAAGAAAGAAAGAAAGAAAGAAAGAAAGAAAGAAAGATCAAAAAATAAAAATAGGGCGGCACCCATGGCTCGCCCCATATGATGGGTGTGGCAGGTTCAAACCCAGCTCCAGCCCAAACCAGCAAAAATAAATAAACTAAAAAACAAACAAACAAATAAATAAATATTAAAATCACTCACTTGATGACTCAATCCATCAATCAATAAAATAAAGAAGTAGAGGGAGGAAAGGACGACCAGACCAACCTCGACACCTCTCCCCCTCCCCCCCAGCTACCATCCACTCCCCACTGCCAGCGAAGGTCTGGTATGGGCCCAACACTCCTGAGCCATTCTTTTACAGGGCTAGTTGATTTGGGAGGTGAGTTGTTACACGCTCCTTAGCGGATTCCGACTTCCATGGCCACCGTCCTGCTGTCTATATCAACCAGCACCATTTCTGGGGTCTGATGAGCGTTGGCATCAGACGCCTTAACCCAGCGTTCGGTTCATCCCGCAGTGCCAGGTCTGCTTACAAAAAGTGGCCCTCTAGTCACTCGCATTCCACACCTGGCTCCATGCCAGCAAGCCGGGCTTCTTACCCATTTCAAGTTTGAGAATAGATTGAGATCGTTTGGTCCCAAGACTTCTAATCATTTGCTTGATCGGATAAAACTGCGTGGACAGGTTCATGTCTCTGAGAGTGCCAGCTATCCTGAGGGAAACTTCGGAGGGAACCAGCTTTTAGATGGTTCGATTAGTCTGTCACCCCTATACCCAGGTTGGACGACCGATTTGCACTTGAGGACCGCTTCAGACCTCCTCCAGAGTTTCCTATGGCTTCGCCCTATCAAGGCATAGTTCACCATCTTTCGGGTCCTAACACGTGTGCTCGTGCTCCACCTCCCCGGTGTGGCTGGCGAGACGGGTCGGTGGTGCACCATCAGGAGACTGCAGAGACCTCAGGATCCCACCTTGGCCGGCGAGAGCACTGGTCTTCAGTTTCACTGCACCACGGCAGCTTTCGTGCCAGCCCCTGACTCGCCCATGTGGTAGACTCCTTGGTCAGTGTTTCAAGAAGTGTCCGGCGGTAGCTGATGTCACCACCGACCCGTGTGCTCGCTTGGCTTTTTTCTCACGTGGCCCCTGGAGAAATGAAAGTCTCCAGGTACCGACGGCGTGACCCGACCCGGGCGCACTGGGGACAGGCCATCCACCCTCCGGCCGGCGTAGCAAACATGCCCCCCTGTCGGGGAAGGGGGGCAGCGTGGAGTGGTGGGGAAGATTGAGACTCTGTCTCAAAATAAAATAATGAAGAAAGTAAAAAAGAAAGAGAGAGAGAGACAAAGTTGGGGAAAAGGAGGAAAGGGAGGATGAGGAGGAAGCAGAGGAAGGTCAGGAAGGAAGGAAGGAAGGAAAGAAAGAAGGAAAGAGACATAGGAAAGAAGGAAAGAAAGACAGGAAAGAAGGAAGGAAAGAAAGAAAGAAACGAAAGAAAGAAAGAAAGAAAGAAAGAAAGAAAGAAAGAAAGAAAGAAAGAAAGAAAGAAAGAAAGAAAGAAAGAAAGAGAGAGAAAGAGATAAAGAGAAAAAGGAAGGAAGGAAGGAAGGAAAGAAGGAAGGAAGGAAGGAAGGAAGGAAGGAAGGAAGGAAGGAAGGAAGGAAAGAAAGAAAGAAAGAAAGAAAGAAAGAAAGAAAGAAAGAAAGAAAGAAAGAAAGAAAGAAAGAAAGAAAGAAAGAAAATAAAAAAATAAAAGTAGGGTGGAACCCGTGGCTCAAAGGGGTAGGGCGCTGGCCCCATATGCCAGATGTGGTAGGGTCAAACCCAGCCTGGCCCAAACCAGCAAAAATTTGCAAACAAACAAACAAATTAATAAATAAACAAATAAATATTAAAATCATTCACTTGATGACTCAATCCATCAGTCAATAAAATAAAGAAGTAGTGCTCGCCCGCTGTGGCTCAGCAGGATAAGGTGCCAGCCACATACACCTGAGCCCGTGGGTTGGAATCCAGCCCAGGCCTGCCCAACAACAATGACGGCTGCAACCAAAAATGGCCGGGCGTTGTGGCGGGCGCCTAGAGTCCCAACTACTTGGGAGGCAGAGGCAGGAGACTCACTTGAGCCCAGGAATTGGAGGGTGCTGTGAGCTGTGATGCCACAGCACTCTATCCAGGGTGACAGCTTGAGGCTCTGTCTCAAAAAAAAAAAAAAAGAATTAATAAGAAATATATATACAGGGAGGCGCCTGAGGCTCATAAATAAACAAATAAATAAAATTAAATATATATACGAGCGAGTATATATTCGTACACACACAATAACAGACGTGCGTCCCCCCCCTTTACTAAATCCAGGAGGCAAGTACGCGGTGGGGGAGTGGGTTGGGGGTGTGGCCTCGGGTGTCCCCACACCACCCACCTTAACCACAGCAACCAAAGGAAAGGAAACATTGCCGAGTCCCGACAGAGACATCTGGTCAACCTGCGAACGCTTTGACCAAGTGCCACGGCCGCCCGGGACCCACCCACCTACTGACGGGAGGGAAGAAGTTTTACATATATGTTTTATTATGTGTGTATGTATATATGTATATCAATCAATCAAAATAAGTAAATAAGCACAGAAAAAGAAAGGGGGGTAAGAGCTATTGGAGAAGGGAAAGCAAATCAAAAACAGATGCCCCCTGGTGTGGTAAACTCCAGTAGGAGGGCGCCCCCCTCGCTAATCTCCCCCCCCAGCGCCGAGCGGCCCGAGGGTAACGATTGACGGCCCAAAAAACAAAAATTTCCCCCATGTCCTGAAAGGGAGGAAAGGGAAGAAGGAAAGAAGAAAGGAAAGAAAGAGACAGAGAGAGAGAGAGACAGGAAGGAGGAAGGAAGGAAGGAAGGAAGGAAGGAAGGAAGGAAGGAAGGAAGGAAGGAAGGAAGGAAGGAAGGAAGGAAGGAAGGAAGGAAGGAAAGAAGGAAAGAGTGGTATGAAACACATGAAGAACTTGTCAGCCATGTAAAGGAGAAAATCCTGTCATTTTCAAAAAAAAAAAAGAATCACTGGAGGACACTATCCTAAGTGAAATAAGCCAAGCAGGAAAAGACAGATACTGCATGATTATGTGTGGAATCTAAAGCAATCAAACACAAAGAAGCAGAGATCATAGTAGTGTTGCCCGAGGCTGGGAGATAAGGGAAACATGAAGATCTTGGTCAAAGAATGCAAAGTTGCTGGAGCTCCAGTGGCTCAATCGGTTAGCTCATAAGAATGCAAAGTTGCATTTAGATGGGAGGAATTAATTATAAGCATTTGAGATAATGGATAGGATAATTAGCTTGAGTCTGTCATTACACACTCTGTGCATATATTATATTATTTATCCTAACCACACTGTATAAATAATAATTATATACAATTATAATTTTTCAAAGAATAAAGTATTTGCCCACTGGGACCATTTTCTTTTGCTTAATATTTTCTTGTGACTTGGAAGTTACATATTTATTTATTATTTCTGTTATAAATTACACTTAAGGCTATATATTCAGATTTAAATCTCTACTTCTGTAACTCTGCACAGGAAGACATTATTTCATATTGCTTTCTTTCCCAGTAAAATTATAAACTTGACCCAATAAACTCCCCTACTCCTATTTCCTTCTTCACTATGTTTTGTCCTGACTGAATTTCAGAAGGCTAAATTTAGGCTTAGTTTTTTGTGCTCATTCCCTTTGTGTTTATTGTAACAATTATTATCATATGTGTTAACATGTATTATCTAATACTCACAAATATTTTGATCCTATTGTCTTTTTTATTTACACATACTTCTGTGATTGAATACTGATTAATCAATCACTTTATCTAATTAAAACATGATTCCATATTTTTATGCATTTTCGTTTTGGTTGAAAATTACTTTTCAGAGATTTTCAGAATAGACCTTTACTGGCACCTTCACTGAGCTTTTTTCAGCTCAATTACGTGTTTTTTCCTTTACAAATACATTTTTTAAAGTACAGGATTTTAGATTTTCTCTTCCCCTCCATTCCCCAAATGAAGGTTAGTTGTTTTTCAATATCAATGAACAACACTCACTATCATTTACCTAGGCATATCTTTATCATATTAATATCAGGCAGAATACTAAAGAAGAAAAAAATCTTGAAAAAAATTAGGTATAAGAGGTATTTTACCCATAAAATAATTGCATAAAAAATTTCAGCAGATTTCCTATCAGAAATTAAGCAAGTAAAAAGAGAGTTAAGTGAAATATTTAAAGTAATGTAACAAAAAAAGCAACCAACTCAAAATTCTATATCCAATGAAATTATGTTTCAGATAAACCAAATAAAGAAAATTCATTGACAACAGATTTGCCTTGTATGATAGGTGAAACAAAAGGAAAGTGGCATATGTCAGGAAATTGAATTTATATAAATAAAGGGAGTGTGTCAGGGAAGGAATTCGATAAGGTAAAACCAAATATTATTTTTGTATTATAATCTAAAATATAACTATTTAAATTAATAAGAGTAGCAATAATAGAATGCACAGAATAAAATGAATGACAGCAATGTCATGAGGCATAGGAGAAGGGAATTGGAAATGCTGTTTCAAAAAACTTCCAAAACACATGAGACAGAATATAAATATTTGAAGGTAGAATTAAATCAGTTCCAATACCTGTGTAAATAATGAGGAAATCACTAATTTATTTAAAGGAAGCACAGTCAATGTATTAAGAGAAAAGTTGAAAATATAATCACATAAAGTTTTTGATCAATACCAGAAAGTTTTCCACAAAAGAAACCCGTGGAAATTAATAGAAAACTGTGACAAATATGAATAACATAAATCCAAATATATCAACAAGAGATTTAACTGTAAATTGTCTAAAAACAACAATGAAAAGCCAGAGGCTGTCAGGATAAATATCAAGATCTAACTACAGCTGACCCCAGAACAACATGGTTTGAATTCTGCAGGTCACTTACAGATAGATTTCCTCTGACTCTGCCACTCTGAGACAGAAAGATCATCCTCCCCTCTCCCTCTTCCTCCTTATCCTCCTCAATATAACAAAGACAAGAATTAAGACCTTTATGATGATTCACTTACATAAATGAATTATTATCCACTTATAACATTTTCTTTACCTTACGATTGTCTTAATAGCATGTTCTTTTCTCTTGCTTACTTTCTTTATGTTACACAGACATTTTTGGTTATGAAGGAGTGTCGGAAAGAGTCACATTACATATTGATAGAGATCAGTGTGTAAACAATCTAGTGCAAATGTCCTTTGGATAAAATGATTTATTTTTCTACTAGATGCCTAGTACTGGGATCGCAGGGTCAAATGGAAGGTTTAATTTGAGGATTCTCCATACTTCTTTCCTAAAAAGTTGTACTGGCTTGGAGTCCCACCAACATGTGAAAGTGTTCCCCTCTCTGTACATCCACCCTACCATCTGCATCTTTGTGATTTCGTGATGTGGGCTATTCTCCCTGGGGCTAGGAGATATCTCAGGGCAGTTTTGATTTGTATTTCTCTGATGAGGAGGAACAATGAGCATTTTTTCAAATGTTTGTTAGCCATTCATCTGTCTTCCTTGGAGAAGGTTCTGTTCACATCTCTTGCTCAGTGATAGATGGGATTGTTTGCTCTTTGTTTGCTGATGAATTTGAGTTCTCTGTAGGTTCTAGTTATCACCCTTTGTCAGATTTGTAACATGCATCTTTTCCCATTCTGAGGTTGTCTATTTGCTTTAATTGTCGTGTCCTTAGCTGTGCAGAACTTTTCAGTTTAATAAAGTTTATTTATTTATTTTATTTTTGTTGTTGTTGCATTTGCCATAGTAGTCTTCTTCATAAAATCGTTCCCCAAGCCAAAATCCTCAATAGTTTTTCCTGCATTTTCTTCTTGGGTTTTTATCTTTTCATGTCTTAGATCTAAATCTTTTATCCATCTTGAGTCAGTTTTTATAAGCACAGGTCCAGTTTCAGTCTTTTATATGTGTTATCCAGTTATCTTAGTACTATTTATTGAATAAGTATTCTTTTCCCCAATGTATGTTTTTGTTTGATTTATGAAAAATCAAATGGCAGTAAGAGATTGGTTCCAGCACTTGGTTCCATATTTCTATGCCTCTACTTTTGTGAATGGACACTTGAACTGAGGCACATCCATAGACTATTATTCATTCATAAAAATAAATGTGCTAATTTGCAGTCTCACCTGCATTCAAATGTTTATTGCAGCATAATTCATAATTGCAATGATGTGGAGTCAATCCAAGTGCCTACAAATTCATGAAGGGATTAATAAAGTGTTGTGTATGTGAACCATGGAGTATTACTCAGCCACAAAAAGATAAACTAAAACCTTTGGAACAATCCTGATGGTACTTGAGACAATTTCCCTAAGTGACATATCACAAGAATGGAAAAAACAAATACTGTATGTCCTCACTATTAAACTGGAACTAACTAATGAACTCATACATGAACAGAGGAAAGTAAAACTTAGTGAAAATCAACCAGATGGGGAGAGGGGAGGATGGAAGAGGAAGACAAAATAAATTAAAATAAATGAGCCATCAAGTTATTAAAGGACATTCAAGAATATTAAATATACACTACAAAAGTAAGATTAGTCAGTCTGGAAAACCTTATCTGTATGATATGAATTTTTTGGAAAATGTAGAACTAGGGAGTCAGTACAATGATCAGTGTTTGCAAAGAGTTCAGGGGTCTGTGAGAAATTTGAATGTGTAAAGCACAGGATATTTTTGAGAGCAAAACAAGCTTTGTTGTATGATATTATAATGGTGAACAGACATTAAATATTTGTCAGACTCCTCAGAATTTGAAGTACAAATAGTAAAAGTTAGTGTAAAATACTTTTAAAATATTTAGGTGTTTTGAGATTCCAGGATAGAATACAGAATATGGCAAAATAATCTCACTTTGTTATATTTATGTGAAAACACCTCTCTGAGGGAGTCATGGAACAATATGCTTTTCTAAGAATTTTAGAAATGAATAATGTCCGTAAGGCTGACTACCAAAGAAACCTAGTATAATCACCATTGATAAAGTGGTTTACCACTTGGCTAGGGAGTAACAATTCCAATACCACTATACATAGAAACTTGAACAGTTGGATGAGTTGGCTATTGAACTCACTATTCCAGTAAGAGGCTCGGGGAAGCAGGGAGGAAGCACGTATGAGTCACGTGGTAATGGACTAGAAATGGAGACATCATTGGGAACTCGCGTTTAGCTTAATATACTACAGATGGTCCCAATTTCTGTGGTTCAACTATCATTTTTTAACATTAAGATAAAGAAAAGCAATATGCATTCAGTAAGCTCCTCAACTTAAATGGGGTTATGTAGGGATAAGCTCATCGTAAACTGAAAATATCGTAAATTGAACACTCATGTTTGACTTAGGAATTCTTTCAATTTACCATGTGTTTATCTGGAGCATCTTCACACAAATGGTTAAATGTAGAAATTTTTGTGTGTGAGAGAGTGGGTGTACATTTAGGTGGAATTTTTGTGTGTGAGAGAGTGGGTGTACATTTAGGTGGAATTTTTTTTTTTTTTTTGCTATAGTAGCAATGAATATACATTATGCACAGATCTTGATTTCCTATAGCATTCTTCAATAAAAGAAACCAGTATTCCTTGAAGAAAGAGTAAATTCTAGACCAGGGAAGGAAATATGGATCTATCTTGAATATCTTGTATCAGAAATAAGAATATTCTAAGAAATAGAACAAAATAAATTGAACACCAATCAAGTAAATCAAAAAGAAAATGCATCCAACTGGAAGAATTCCCAACATCCAAACAAGAAAAAAATTAAACAGCAAAGTATAGGAAATAGAATTGGATAATAATCCAAAGTATGACCTAAAAATGAGCCCATTCTTATATAAATTATTTAGTAAATAAATACTTGAGAAAGACAATAAAGCACCCCATAGCAGAATTTCAAATAATTTATGTAAATACTCTTCCCTAAACCAGGGTAGCACTTAAAAAGGAGGGAGGCTAAATGTAGAAGACTGTGGGTGTGAATCCTGGTTTCTTTTATTGAAGAATGCTATAAGAAATCAAGATCTGTGCACAGGGCTTATTCATTGCAACTGTAGAAAAAAGAAAACCCATGTATGTACTAGCCAATGTATACACTGTCTCACACACACACATTTCTACATTTAGCCTCCCTCCTTTTTTTTTTTTTTTGAGTTTCTGGTTGGGGCTGGGTTTGAACCCATCACCTCTGGCATATAAAGCCAGCATTTTACTCCTCTGAGCCACAGGTGCCACCCTAGCCTCCCTCCTTTCTAAGTGAGGACTATGCATAGTGACTTCCTCCAAAGAGTATAATATGGAAAGGGGGAAGGAACCAGAGCAACCTCATTGTGGAGAGACGTGAGGAACATACCTCAGAATAGGTGATCATGTTAATATTTATCAGTCATACTAATAATAATCACCCTTGACATGATATGATGGTAACATTAATTAACCTCTTTGATAGCCTTCCAAAAATATAATTTCCTCATATAATCATGAGATAAACATCAGATAAATACTGATAATGTGTTCTGTCAACAAAGTTCCTGACTATACCTCCAAAAAAAACCTGCCAAGATCATCAAAAACAAGGAAAATTTGAGAAAATGTCACAGCTTGAAAGAACTCAATAAGTACTAAGTGTAATATGATAACTTGGATGAGGTTCTACATTTAAAAAATAACATTAAAGAAGAATTCAGGAACTCTAAAAAGGTATGAATTTAATAACAAGGTACTAACATGGGTTAATTAATTATGGCAAAAACTAACGTAAAGTGTTAGCAAAAGAGGAAACAAGTGTAAGCTCAGTAGCATATTTGCTAGAATTCTGTACTACATTTGCTGTTCCAAAATTGTTCTAAAAGGGAGCATTTATTTAAAAATGTACATAAAACCATACAACAAAAAAGAAAGTGAAAGAAAAATATTCTAAGAGTGTGCCTGCATTTATTAGCTATACATGCAGTGTGATTGGAGGGCTGTACTCAGATCTAACACAGGAGGATAGGCAGTATATTCAAAGGTTTAATTTTTGTCTTTATACCTATTATTTGACCCTTAAGTCATGTCTAGCTCTCTGAGCTCTGAATTAGCATTTCATCTTAAGAATCTCTCATCGCACTAAGAGTTTGAGATGAAAGATAAATGTAGGGCACATTTGGATTGACTCATAAGCCAGAAGGCATTTTGCCCGGGGAATTCTCTGTGGAGGAAGCTTTGTGAAGTAGATAGGGAGAGAAAAGGGGAACTCTAATCCTAATTTTTCAAGGGCTACGTTTTCCATTTATCTCATCTCTAATGCAGATTTGAACTCTTAATTAAATTCATTAGATAAAATGTTTGCTCAGCTGCACAGGTTGATCCAAAGTTACAAATCTATCTCACAGCCCAGTTTTTGATTTATGGGCGAAAAAAATGCATGGAAAGCATTTTTTTTTTGATGGAATCAAATTATAAGCTGTGACATTTTAACAATGTCCTGGGTACTCCAGTGAATAAAGTTTGAGACCAATAAAGCCAATCATATTATGTGGGAAAAATATGGATTGACATTTTTTTGTTTGTTAGATGTCATAAAATATGAATATGTTTTAAAAGTTTTAGTAAAACAGAGAGACTATTGATTTTGTTTGAACTATAAAAGAAAATGCAGTAACATCATTTTCATGTTATTTTCATCCAAATCATTTCAGGCGAATTATAAAGTGAGGAATCATTCAAAAAACCTTCAGTCATTTACAGAGGGGAGTGTGATCAATTTTTTAAACCATAAAATAATGGGGGCGGGGTAGAGATATTTTAACCACTGCTGAGTTTATCTCTATTGAAATGTTGACAAAATTTAGAAATTTAAATGATTTCTGGTTTCCATAAGATGTCAAAATACCTTCAAAGTAAGTTTAGATAACTGTTAATTTAGATAATGTCCATATATATATTTTTATTTTATTTATTTATTTATTTATTTTTAGAGACAGAGTTTCACTTTATCACCCTCGGTAGAGTGCCCTGGCGTCACACAGCTCACAGCAACCTCCAACTCCTGGGCTTAGGTGATTCTCTTGCCTCAGCCTCCTGAGCAGCTGGGACTACAGGAGCCCGCCACAAAGCCCGGCTATTTTTCTGTTTTGCAGTTCAGCTGAGGCCGGGTTTGAACTAGCCACCTTCGGTACATGAGGCCGGTGCACTACTTGATGAGCCACAGACCCCGCCCAATGTCCAAATATTTTTTAAAACACTGCAGAATAGTATTTACCTCCCGAATTTTATCTACTCCATTTCTTTACAGTTCACTTCAGCTAAATGTTTACTCCTATTCACGTGTCTGCTTGCAAGTACGAGCTTGTGCAAGTTTTTAGCTCAGGCCAATGTTTTCTTTTTTATAAATGGGGTGGGGATTGAGAGGAAGTCAGTAGCCACTCTAGGTTTGAAATGAGGATTAAAAGAGATATTTTATGTTAAATATGTATTACAAGTGGTGGCACATAGAGCACTTCATAATATTAGTTAGGAGGAGAAGGGAAAGAAAAGAATTGAAGAAACACAATTTGACTGGGCATCGGTTTGGTCCTAAGCTGCATTCTAAGCGCAAGAACGAGAAAACATTTAAGATACAGATTCTATTCACAAAAATCCACAGTCCAGTAGAGGAAAAAGAAAGGCAAACTAGGAAAGCATAATAAGTCCTGTAGGACAGTGGAAGAAGAAGAGAAAAAAATCTGTCTATGAGAAAACAAAGAAAGAGTTAAATTAGAGACTCCGAAAAACATTATGAATTTTTATTGATACCAAGCTGAAGTTTCAGCCTTCATTCAATTTTTAGACCACTGTCATCTGGAAATAAGAAATCATATAGAATTTACCTTAATATTACATTTTCTACTGATCTATTATTTCTATGTCTTTCTCTTTCTAGGCCTGCTTGATCTTTTGATTCAAAGTTTCACTGGGCCCTTCCCATAAACACTTCTAGAAACAGTTTGTCACACTGCTTAGCATCCAAAGCACTGTAGCATCTAATTCCTTCCAACTTTTCTTCAATCCATAGTAAGGTGTCCATTCCTATCCTGCAAGATAAGAAAGTGCAATGTGTACTATGGTGACCCATCTCCCACCCACCACTTTGTGTACCTGGGGAATAGCAACTTGCATGAGACAGACTAGAAAATGGAACATCTGGTTGGAATGCATGTACATAACAAGTGTACAGAACCTTCCTTGGACCTCTGAGTACAACATAAGTGCTCTACATCTTGGTTCTATAGCTATTTAATACCGCTGAAAATATTTATTTAAAGGTAAAAAAAAGTGTATGCAATATAATCAATTTTTTGTAAAGTATCCTTTGAAAGATATATATCTATACATACATACATACATATTTGTGTGTGTGTATACACATCTATATACCTAATTTTGTTTACTTATTCATCAGTCAGTGATACTTAGGTAACGTCCACCTCTTAGCTATTAAATATTGCTGCTATGAAAACGGTGTACAAATATCTCTTTGAAGTGCTATTTCCAGGGTAATGTCTGTGGCTCAGTGAGTAGGACACTGGCCCATAGACTGAGGGTGGGGGGTTCAAACCTAGCCCCGGTGAAAATGCAAAATAAAATTTGTTGGTGGGTGCCTGTAGTCCCAGCTACTCAGGAAGCTGAGGCAAGCAAATTGCCTAAGCCCAAGAGTTAGAAGTTGCTGTGAGCTGAGACGCCACAGCACTCTACCGAGGGCAACAAAGTGAGACTCTGTTAAAAAAAAAAAGAAATGCTATTTCCAGTTCTTCGAGATACATAACCAGGGTGCAATTACCGGGTCACATAATAATTCTATTTTTGTTTGTTTGTTTGTTTTCCATTGAGGTTGCATCAGTTTACATTCTCACAATAGTTGAACCTAAACTTTAAAATACATCCCTTGTTTATAGTGCTAGATCCAGGTTTTCTCACAACCCTTGTTTATAGTGCTAGATCCAGGTTTTCTATTTTATTTATTGTATCTTTATGGCTACAGTCAAATTCCAGGATTGTGTTCCTAAGTAATGTTGCAAAGTTATATTGGATTGGTGAGTGCTCCAGCCCCAGGCTCCTGATTGAGAGGTAAAGCCTTCATTTTGTTTTGATTTTGTTTTTATTCAAGGGGTGAGGAGTATTTAGGAAATATAGTAACTTTCTCATTATTTTAGAGTTTCCCAGATCTATGTTTGCTAAGTTGTGTTCCAGTGTTTTGCTTTTGGATTTTATGTTATAACAAAGTCTAATTAAGGATATTTTTCACAACCATGCAATAACCCATCCACATATTATATAGAATTTACTATTGTACTCTACTTATTGCATCAGAGAGCTTATATATTTAGTGTATTTTGATCATGAGATTGGGTGCACTTGGCTGGGCGGTTGTCATTGTACTTATCCAGAAGCCTAACATTGCTTAGATTTTTGTATCCTGCTAACTGCAAATGCTGAAGTACCTTTGGAGTCCTATAATTGTTTTGGAATTCATTCCTAATCTTTCATCTGGAAAAAGAAATTATCAGAATTGCTTAACTGATTCTGCAAATGGCCCTTCCCTGAATTAGTGGTATTTTCACTAGGACTTATATGATGTAAAATTTTCTGTGTCTAAAGTATAGAAAATTAATAACATTCAAGGCTTGTTCTCAAGAGCACTTCCCCCAAATACAGAAATGTAGAGCTAGAGTAACATTGAGAACATGAAAGCACTCAGATGGTGCACATGTCCACATAGGATTTCCATACATCGGAAACACCTCAAGAAAGCATGTTTCAGGGAAACTATATAGGAATTACTAGGAATGTGATGAAGCACTGAGAATTAGCTGAGAGAATCACTCCAGAAAACTGAATTTCTAGCCAATAAATAATGAGGACCTTAAAATATATTGTTTAAAAATACTTTAGGCATTTAAAATTATTGTCTATTTTTATTGATTGTAAATATATGAGGACAGAAAAAATCAACTATATATTTCACTTTGCTGAAAGAAGTTTGCTAACCTGATAGATGCTAAAAAGTCTCAGCTAACAGCCAGACAGAGATTGACAGCTAAGTAATAATAGATCATTACAAAGGGAACCATTAGCTGGTCTTTGTGCAGGTAAACTGGAAACCATTTGCGTTAATGTGTTCAAATGTAATGATAGTTGCACAGAGTTTAAAACGGATGAAGTATCCAGCTGACTCTGACATAACACAGGTATGAACAGCTGGGTTCACTTAGCATGCTGATTTTCTTACCTTCTCCACCACTGAAACAGCAAGGTCAGCCTCTCTTATTCCGCCTACTCATTATGAAGATGTTGGGGAGGACAATTTCTTTCACTTATTGAATAGTAAATGTATTTTTTCTTCCTTATGATTTTCTTAATAACATTTTCTTTTCTCTAGTTTACCTTTGTAACAATACAGTACTTGGCTTGGCGCCTGTGGCTCAACGGGCTAAGGCACCAGCTATGTACTCCTGAGCTGGTGGGTTCGAATCCAGCCTGGTCCCGCCAAACAACAATGACAGCTGCAATGGCCGGGCGTTGAGGCAGGCGCCTGTAGTCCCAGCTACTTGGGAGGCAGAGGCAGGAGACTCTCTCGAGCCCAGGAATTAGAGGTTGCTGTGAGCTGTGATGTCACAGCACTCTATCCAGGGTGACAGCTTGAGGCTCTTTCTCGAAAAAAAAAAAAAATAGAAAAAAAAAGAACAATACAGTACTTAATACACATAGAATATAAATATATGCTAATTGTGTATATTATTGATAAGGAGTTTAATCAACAGCAGGCTATTTATAGTGAAGGTTTTGGGAAACCAAAAGTTATCTGGAATTTTTGACAGAATAGGGATTGGTATATGTGCCCTAAATAGAAAGGCTTTCAAAAATACAATACTAGCTCTCAATTTCAAACTATCTGTCATTCATTGAAACCCTAACATCATTTTAGCTTCTTATAGCCACTGTTGTGAAGTAGTCAGAGAAATCTTACAGACTTTAGACATTCGGACACACTATGACTTAACTCAGTAAGTTCTTATCCTGTCCTTAAATGACCATATGTCATAATAAAACATCTCATGTTACTACTAAATGATCAAGAGCTTCAAAATCTATGTATACTTTTTTTTTTAGTATTAATGGGATTACTCAAACTGAGTATCTGATTTTTTTAATCTAAAAAAATCTAGGCATTTAATGATTTATTTATTAATTTCTTTATTTTTATTTGTTTCTTCCTTTTATTTTTCCCTTTAGTAGTGAAGTATTTGATTACATAAACACATTAAAAGTGCATTTTAAATATTTACACCTACTTGACAGAAAATAGATGGAATATTTTGCCATGTTTGTGACAGATTTTTTTTCAAATAAATGATGTACATAGTGCTAAAGTATCACTCAGTAATATGTTCCCTCTCTATCTCCATAAGTAACAACTATCCTAAAGTTGATGTGGATTCTTCTCCTGAGTGTTTTCTTCCCTGCCTGTGTGTCCATAAAAATATGCACTGAACTTGGACGGGGAACGTGTGGCTTTATGGCTGTATGTGGCCTTCTTGATCTTTTAAGTTCAGCCTCCTGATTGAATCCAAATTTTACAGAACAAATGCTTTTATTGTATTAATATGTTTTTATTTATCTTTTATCTTTTATTTTATTTTCAGACTGAACATATTTAAAATAGCAAAGAACGGGCTGGGTGCGGTGGCTCATGCCTGTAATCCTAGCACTCAGGGAGTCCGTGGCTGGTGGATAGTTTGAGTTCCAGACCAACCCGAGGTAAAGCAAGACCCTGTCTCTACTAAAATAGAAAAAACTGAGGCAAGAGGATTGCTTGAGCCCAAGAGTTGGAGGTTGCTGTGAGCTACGACACCACACGCTACCCAGGGCAACTGATTGAGATTATGTCTCAAAAAAAAGCAAAGAACAAAGTAAGTTTCAACAAAATAATCCTTTCATACTAACTGGCACATTCAGACCATTAGTAAGCCATAAAGGCTAAACCCAAATTAAAATGCCTTTATGGTTATGAATGACTGATGCCCATCTAAGAGTATCAAATGGAACTATGGACCTCCATGCTGTAACCAAATATCCAAATGCTTTCTAACAAAAACCAGATACAACAAAGTCATTTAAAGGTTAGTTAACTTAAAATGAGCAAATACTTTTCATTATTTGAAATTATAAAGGATACAGTCATTATATTTTTACACAACAGTGTATATTTTTTAGTGTATCTTATTGAAATTTCTTGAATGTATCCTTATTTGGTTACAGCTAAATTAATGCAGCCTTCAAACATGAAAAGATTTCCCACTCTTGCACTCAACTTTCACATGGAAAATATTCTCTGTACTGGAGACTTTCAATAACTCATAATATTTTGCTGAAATAAGGAAAGATTAAGCACAATGACAACCACAAAATCTGTTCCTTACACAGTAAAATTGTCTTCTGGGCTTACAATTCAATGCAGGCTAGTAGGAAGAGTCAGTTCCATGCAGACATCCAAGGATGTCTACACTCTCATCTTAAGATGCCACACTCTTCTACATTCAAAAAGTCTCTGCTATCAGCTGATAAAGGAAGAGAATGGGATTTTTCAAGAGGGAAGATTGTATAAACCGGTAAAGAAATTGGCATATGTCACTTTTCCCCCCAATCTCTTGGTGACCTCAGTAATCGGGCTAAAATTACTTTCCAGGGAAGGTTGAAAACTCTGGTTCCTGAAACAATCACCGCTCCAGTATTTAATGGTTATCTCTTTTCTCTTTCATGAAATACATACTTACATTCTTTGCCATTTTATTCTGGATTTTTTATCATTTCTTATTGAGATGTAGGTGTGCCTTCTACATATTCTTTTTTAATTCTTCATCAACATTGTGCATTTTAAATATTTTCTTCTAGAGTGGTTTGTCTTTTTTGTTTCTTTTTACATCTGGTCACACATAAATTTAAAGTTCAATATACATGTATTTGTATTTTCTTTCATTCTTTTGGGTATTGAATGTCTTACCCTCCCTTATCCTGCATATCCAAGATATTTCAAGTAGTTATTTAGAAGAAAATTTAGAACATAAAATGTATTATTGTGTTTATTTTTGTATATATTTTTCAGTACACACTGTGCTTTTGGAACAAGATATGAATTGTATTAATTGCCTTCTTCATCTTACACATTTTTTTATTCGAGAAATCTAATCAGATGTTTTTAATGTCTTTTTATTCCATCATGTCATTCAAATTTTTATATGAATATGCTACATTCCAGCTATATCTCTTATTGTAGTCTTTAAGATAATTATCCTTTTAGCTGTGTCCGTTCTGCTATTCAGCCCTTCTCTTCTTTGAATCAAAAATTAGAACTGTTTGCCTTAGCTTTTTCTCTTACTTTATTATAGTAATCTCTTATTTATTTTTCTTAAATTTTAATATTTTTATTACAAAATTCTCTTCTTGGTGGCACCTGTGGCTCATCAAGTGGAGCGCTGGCCCCATATACCAAAGGTGGCGGGTTCAAACGCAGCCTTGGCTGAACTGCAAAACAGAAAAATAGCCAGGCCTTGTGGCGGGTGCCTGTAGTCCCAGCTACTTGGGAGGCTGAGGCAAGAGAATTGCCTAAGCCCAGAAGTTGGAGGTTGCTGTGAGCTGTGTGAAGCCATGGCATTCTATCAAGGGCAATAAAGTGAGACTCTGTCACTACAAAAAAAAAAATTATCTTCTAAATAAATTATAAATTTATAATTTTCAACTTGCTTTCATGTTCATAGTGTTAATTTATCTAAAATCCTGATTCTTTCTTGAGTTTAATTATCATAAGGATAGGATGACAAACTCACCCCAGATTTCTTAGAATGTTCCTGGATTTAAGACTGGTAGTCCACACACTGGGAACCATGAGTCCCAAAGAAGCCAGAATTATTAATCTCTCAGCTAACTTCTAGGTCAGAATTCCTTGATGTTAATCCTGGGTAGCTGCCACTTTTTTTCTTAAGATCTTGAAGCTATATTGATTGAGTATTCTGATTGCTTCTCCAGGCAGCTTTTACCACATGGGGTAAGAATTTAAACATACTCTTTTACCTTACCACCTGTTTTAGATCTATATCAGATATCCAAGTGTGTTATCTTTCTTATTTTGAAAGTTGTGGTATTCCTCAAATTCATTTCAATATAGTTTCAAGCTCATCTTATGGATATTATGATTTTAGGAAGAATTTAGAATGTGTGTTGGGAAGGTCATCTTCCCATCAGTATTCTAAGTACTTCCTATGTAATGTATTTTTTAGTTATGGTCAGTTATAGAACTAATAAAAACAAAATTGTTACTTAGAGAGGATTATTTAGTAAAATTTCTGGGAGAAGGCACTCCACTACAGATGGAGAGAAAGTAGGATGTATTGATTATAAAACAATTCCAAGGAAAATTTTATCAAATTAATTCATAAATATAGCTTAGGGAGGATAATTTGCACTATGTACACATATACATTAATGAATTAAGTTATGCTGAGCTATGTTGATGGAGGATAATCAAATCTAAAGTAAACATGTTTTATGGATTTCAGGAGCCTAAGATAACAATC
This sequence comes from Arctocebus calabarensis, assembly GCA_963573935.1. NCBI lineage: Eukaryota > Metazoa > Chordata > Mammalia > Primates > Lorisidae > Arctocebus > Arctocebus calabarensis. The sequence goes on from CAUYON010001765.1 coordinate 19,317, forward strand.
TCAGCTAGTGAAGACCTAAAGCAATACCAAGATTATACAAAGGTAAAAATCAATCACTGAAATATTTGTATGATAAATAAGTCTTTGTTCACAGTCTTGGTCAAGATGAAGTAGCTTGCAATTTACCACCCTATCCTGGAAACCAACTGTAGAATTTGAACAAAACACATGAAACAACTATTTGAAGGGATTGAGGCAAGCTGAATTGGGATGTATTTATCCCAGAGAGCAGAGAAGCGTAATTATGAATACCTACATTCATTATGGATTTTCCCATAGGATACATTTAATATAAAACACAGGAAAATATATGAGCAGAAAATAAATGGTTCACTGGACTAAGAAGAAAAAGGTGGGCAACTGCACTGTCATATAGCCTGGAATTGAGGGGAGAAATCTAGATTAGGAGAAAAAGGTGAGAAGCAAGCAATTTTCAGGAATTTGCCTGTGTACCTGAACAACACGGAAGATAGCAACATAAAAGAAATAAGGACACAGTACACGTATAAAACAATGATTAAAAGAAATAAGAACACAGAACACATATAAAACATGTAAACACAAAAGAGGTAAAGTCTCCCTTTTGTTAACTCTAATGGTATAATGAACTTCATGACCCTGTCTGCTCATCTCTGCTTTTCTTATGATTATGTCCTGTAGCAAATTCTTGCTAACCCCGTGTATTTTCTTCCCACACTAGTGTAAATCTAGGAGCATTCTCAAAATAATTTTCTGAATACTAATCTCTGTGTTGAGGTTGTTTCCTGAGGAATTTAACCTGCATCATTGTCCAAAGATAAGAGGTGTATAAATTGAGCAGTTTCTATCCCAAAGGTGGAATGAATCCAGAAATTTGTATACCAAATTTCATAATACTATGTTAAGTGAAAAACAAGCAAAGGTGTCAAATATCATGAAGAACAGGACAAGTGGCAGAGAGAGATCAGTAAGTCCATGTCCTTTAATGTTCACATGGGTCTGGCCTTAAGAAATAGTAATCGTTCTTTCTCAATATCTCAATGCTTCGTCTAATCACATGGCAGGTCACAGGGAATTTGGTGTCTATACAGTGATTTTCACACATAGCTGGGGTGGCTTTTTTTTGTATTATCATCTTGAGGGAGTTATAGGTTTTTAATGTTAGTCATTAAAATAACGTTTGATGGTAAAACCACATTTTATGTCTTTCTTTGAGAAAAAAATATTGACTAATTATTATTTTCAAATGTTCACACTCAGAGCTTCCCAGCTTCACATCTGACTTGTCTGCCTTTAGGACAAGACACATTGCACTTCCCACAGGGCTCAAATGTGAACATGGGGGTGTGCGCTGGCCACGGTGCCCTGACTGTGACAAAGAATCCCGTTATAGGCACCAACTCTCTAACGATGAGGACCCAAAGTTCCTCACGGTACCTGCCGGAATGCTACCTACTCACCAGTTTCAAGCTACATCCCTTCATACTCTTGACTTATATCCCATATGATGAATGTATTATCCCCTCTCATACCTCTAACATTGCCATTTAATCTTGAGCCCAGGAGCAGCAGAGGCAGCAGAAAAACCGATGTATGTGTGTGTTAAAGGGGCAAGGTGCTATCTTTTTTTTTTTTTTAAGGTGCTGTCTTTCTTAACAACCAGTTCCCTCAAGAACTGATTTCTTCTACATTGGAAAGATCCTTATTTTGACTGGCAGGCTGATGTGATGTCTGGTTAAGTGATTGCCTTCCGAATGCTGGCACTAGTGACTGATACAGGTTGACAGGCCCAGGTAACTGAAATAGGCATCCTCTGCCAGCTGTTGTTAAGTGAACCAAGGAAAGAAGAGGATTAAAATAGCCTAAAAACGTGATGCCAGGAATGAGAATTTAGCTGCACAGTAGTAACAGAGACAGGGAAATAGAGGTATTAACCAGCTTTCTATTCTTGTTACCATTTTAAGACGAGATGGCTCTGCATTTTGGAGGTAAATCTCACTATTGTTATGTATCTCCTAAAACTCATGTGATTTCTCCAAGTGCCACACTACCAGGAGTCAGCCACATTCATTCCATTCCTTTTGCTCATTTCCCTTTTAATATTCTCTCCCAACCAAAATCATGATTTTCCAGCAAACAGAAAATGAGACCTGTGACATTTTTTTTATCAGAAATGAAAATACTTTTGCCTTGCTTTTGGTAATTCATTTCTACCTTTGTTTATCCACACTGAGTTTTAGTTATTATTTTAAGACAACTTGAACCTTTAAAACTGGCCTAATAACTTGCATGGCAAATTTAGCTGTCAAAGAAAACTGAATCTTTTGACAACACTTGCCAAAAATTAAAGAGGCAGATTATCACCTAACAAATAACACAGTAACCTGAGGTTCCGAATTATGAAATCATTCCAAGGCCTAATCAGCAGCTCAATCTATTTTGAGCAATATTTGGCACAGCACCATGGCACTGCATCAAAAGTATGTGGGCAGCCTATATGGCATTTCTGACTGTGATAGATTCGGCTAAGTGAAGACAGTTTGCATTTATTCTGGAATCTTTGGTTCAAGTGCAACCACACAGAGCTGGGTATGCTGGAAATAATTGACTGCTTTCCTTCTTCTGTACCAAATTTAGGTGTGCCTTCACACACTTACCCCAAACAAAAAGTAGCAGATTCACCTCATGTCTCATCATTACTTATCAAAGAGGCCAACTTAGGCATCTTTTTTAAGAGTATCTGAAGCCACTTAACAATGAAAAGGTGATAAGATTAACTGAACTGCACAGCCAAGTGTGTGTGTGCAGGGACGGGGGTTAGCTCTAAAAAAAGAGAATATAAAATAATCAAGAGTTGAATGATTGATTTATTTGATTGACAAGCACAATGTTTGAAATGAAAATTGGGGGAATTATCTTGATAATTGCCTTTACTACAATTGAGACTAACATGTTCCTGAAATATTCAGATCATTGTTTTACTTACCCATCTCATTTTGTAATTCAAAACAGAGATTTTGAGACTGCAGCCATCAAAAATTTGTTAAACGAATTATTATAAGGGGAAATAGATTTTCTGAATACAAGTGACATGAATTTTTTTAAAAAATAAGTGTATAAATAAAATAATGAATATAAATGTGTGAAGCTGATAGCAACTTACTGCCTTCTAGGTTACAATGATTTTCACATACATGTGTTGTGTGAATGGTTAACAGTAAGACTTATGTAGAATTCAAATTTGAAATTTTAGCTTATTTCTTTGTTTCTCACCATAACCACCACCGATCCATTCTAAGCTTATTCCTTTTGTAAATACATTTGGAGAATACTTAGAGATCTAAAAATAGATCTGCCATTCGATCCTATAATTCCTTTATTGGGTATATATCCTGAAGACCAAAAATCACATCATAATAAAGATATTTGTACCAGAATGTTTATTGCAGCCCAA
>CAUYON010001769.1:0-33818 GCA_963573935.1 Arctocebus calabarensis
ACTCTAATAGACATGAGCAACTTGATTTCCTCCAGCTCCATAGTAGTTGGAGATTTTAATACTCCTTTAGGAGTGTTGGATAGATCCTCCAAAAAGAAGCTAAGTAAAGAAATTTTAGATTTAAACTTAACCATTCAACAATTGGATTTAACAGACATCTACAGAACATTTCATCCTAATAAAATTGAATACACATTCTTCTCATCACCCCATAGAACATACTCCAAAATCGATCACATCTTAGGTCACAAGTCTAACCTCAGTAAATTTAAAAGAATAGAAATTATTCCTTGATCTTCTCAAACCATCATGGAATAAAAGTTGAACTCAATAACAACAGGAAGCTGCATACTCATACAAAAACATGGAGCTAAATAACCTTATGCTAAAGGACAGCTGGGTCATAGGTGAGATTAAGAAAGAAATTCCCAAATTTTTGGAACAAAATGACAATGAAGACATGAATTATCAGAAACTCTGGGATACTGTAAAGGCAGTCCTAAGAGGGAAATTTATAGCACTGCAAGCCTTCCTCAAGAAAACGGAAAGAGAGGAAGTTAACAACTTAATGGGACATCTTAAGCAACTGGAGAAAGAAGAACATTCCAACCCCAAACACCAAAGGAAATAACCAAAATTAGAGCAGAATTAAATGAAATTGAAAACAAAAGAATAATACAACAGATCAAAAAATCAAAAAGTTGTTTTTTTGAAAAGGCCAATAAAATAGACAAACCTTTGGTTAACCTAGCCAGGAAAAAAAGACTAAAATCTCTAATTTCATCAATCAGAAATGGTAAAGACGAAACAACAACAGACCCCTCAGAAATTAAAAAAATTCTTAATGAATATTACAAGAAACTTTACTCTCAGAAATATGAAAATCTGAAGGAAATCAACCAATATTTGGAAGCACACCATCTACCAAGACTTAGCCAGAACATGGTGGAAATGTTGAACAGGCGTATATCAAGTTCTGAAATAGCATCAACTATAAAAAAATCTCCCTAAAACGAAAACCCCGGAACCAGATGGCTTTATGTCAGAATTCTACCAGACCTTTAAAGAAGAACTAGTACCTATATTACTGAACCTCTTCCAAAATGTAGAAAAAGAAGGAATACTACCCAACACATTCTATCAAGCAAACATCACCTTGATCTCTAAGGGAGAGACCCAACAAGAAAAGAAAACTATAGACCAATATCACTAATGAATATTGATGCAAAAACATTTAACAAGATACTAACAGACAGAATCCAACAACACATCAAACAAATACAGCATGACCAAGTATGCTTTATTCCAGGGTCTCAAGGCTGGTTCAATATACATAAATCCATAAATGTAATTCAATATATAAAGAAATTTAAAAATAAAGACCATATGATTCTCTCAGTTGATGCAGAAAAAGCTTTTGACAATATCCAGCATCCCTTCATGATCAGAACACTTTTAAAAAATGGTATAGAAGGGACATTTCTTAAACTGATAGAGGACATCTACAGCAAACCCACAGCTAATATTATATTGAATGGAGTTAAATTGAAACCATTTTCACTTAGATCAGGAACTAGACATGGTTGCCGATTGTCTCCATTGCTCTTCAACATTGTAATGGAAGTTTTAGCCATTGCAATCAGGGAAGAAAAGGCGATCAAGGGTATCCACATAGGATCAGAAGAGATTAAATTTTCACTCTTCGCAGACGATATGATTGTATATCTGGAAAACATCAGGGATTCTACTACAAAACTTTTAAAAGTGATCAAGGAATACAGCAATGTCTCAGGCTACAAAATCAACACTCATAAATCTATAGCCTTTATATATATCAACAATAGCCAAACCGAAAAAACAGTCAAGGACTCTATTCCTTTCACAGTAGTGACAAAGCAGAGGAAGTATTTGGGAGTTTACCTAACAAAGGATGTGAAAGATCTCTACAAAGGGAACTATGAAACTTTAAGAAAAAAAATAGCTGAAAATGTTAACAAATGGAAAAATATACCATGCTCATGGCTGGGAAGAATCAACATTATTAAAATGTCTATACTACCCAAAGCAATTTATAATTTTAATGCAATTCCTATCAAAGCTCCATTGTCATATTTTAAAGATCTAGAAAAAATAATACTTTGTTTTATATGGAATCAGAAAAAACCTGGAATAGCCAAGACATTACTCAGAAATAAAAACAAAGCAGGAGGAATCACACTACCAGACCTGAGACTCTACTATACATCGATAATGATCAAAACAGCACAGTACTGGCACAAAAACAGAGAGGTAGATGTATGGAACAGAACAGAGAACCAAGAAATGAACCCAGCTACTTACCGCTATTTGATCTTTGACAAGCCAATTAAAAACATTCAGTGGAGAAAAGACTCCCTATTTAACAAATGGTGCTGGGTGAACTGGTTGGCAACCTGTAGAAGACTAAAACTGGACCCACACCTCTCACCATTAACTAAGGTAGACTCTCACTGGATTAAAGATTTAAACATAAGACGATAAACTATCAAAATATTAGAAGAAAGTGTAGGGGTAACGCTTGAAGGAATTGGCTTGGGTGAATATTTTATGAGGAGGACTCCCCAGGCAATTGAAGCAGTATCAAAAATACACTACTGGGACCTGATCAAACTAAAAAACTTCTGTACAGCCAAGAACACACTAAGTATAGCAAGCAGACAGCCCTCAGAATGGGAGAAAATGTTTGCAGGTTATGCCTCCAACAAAGGTTTAATAACTAGAATCCACAGAGAACTCAAACGTATTAGCAAGAAAAGAACAAGTGATCCCATCTCAGGGTGGGCAAAGGACTTGAAGAGAAACTTCTCTAAAGGAGACAGTTGCATGGCCTACAGACACATGAAAAATGCTCACCATCCTTAATCATCAGAGAAATGCAAATCAAAACTACCTATAAAGTCAGCACATTGTTCCCCATGATTGCACTAATGTACACAATTATAATTTAATAAAAATTAAAAAAAACCAACTACTTTGAGATATCACCTAACTCCAGTAAGATTAGCCCACATAACAAAATCCCCAAACCAGAGATATTGGAGTAGATGTGGAGAAAAGGGAACACTTCTACACTGCTGGTGGGAATGCACACTAATACATTCCTTTTGGAAGGATGTTTGGAGAGTACTTAGAGATCTAAAAATAGACCTGCCATCCGATCCTGTAATTCTTTTACTAGGTATATACCCAGAAGACCAAAAATCACATTACAACAAAGACATCTATACTAGAAAGTTTATTGCAGCTCAATTCATAATTGCTAAGTCATGGAAGAAGCTCAAGTACCCATTGACCCATGAATGGATTAGTAAATTGTGGTACATGTACACCATGGAATATGATGCAGCCTTAAAGAAAGACGGAGACTTTACCTCTTTCATGTTTACGTGGATGGAGCTGAAACATACTCTTCTTAGCAAAGTATCTCAAGAATGGAAGAAAAAGTATTCAATGTACTAAGCCCTACTATGAAGCTAATTTAAAGGTTTCATATGAAGGCTATAACCCAACTATAGCACAAGAATATGGGAAGGGAGAGGAGGGGTGAGATTGCGGTGAAGGGAGGGTAATTGGTGGGGCCACACCTATGGTGCTTCTTAGAAGGGTACAGGCAAAACTTACTAAATGCAGAATACAAATGTCTTCATACAATAACTAAGAAAATGCCTTGAAGGGTATGTTAAACAGTTTGATGAAAACATTTCAGACTGTATGTGAAGCCAGCACATTGTACCCCTTGATTACATGAATATACGCAGCTATGATTTAAAAAAAAAGAAATCCTCTTCTATAATGATATAATTGTAGTATATAAATGTTTTATTTAATATAGTATATAATATAATATAGTCATATATTGCAAGGCCCTCTGTTAAGTCTTTTATCTATTTTTATCTCAGTCATTTCAATGATTTTGTAACTACTGTTTTGTCCATTTCATAAGTTATAAAAACTGAGATTCAGAAAGGTTGTTTAAATTTCTTAAGGCCATTTGACTACTAAGTAACAAGAGAAAATTTACTTAGCTCAACAGGAATCTAAAGCTTCTGCTTTCTTCCTTATATGAAAGGGCCTTCAATTTCTCATTGAAAATTGAATATGTAGACTCAGGAGGTGGTGCCCGTTGTAGTCACTTATATAGCTTGAAAATGAATTAAGTATATTGTAAATGCATACACTTTCTTTAACAAGCTAACCAAGAAGTATAACAATAATTGGAAAATGACATGTTGTATTTTAATTATTTAAGAAAGGTTTTAAGCAGCCATAGAGAAGAATAAAACAAGGATACTGAAAAAATCAGATGAAAAGAATTCTCATCATTCTGATTTTGAAATATAATTCAGTGAGAAGTTATCTTAATCATTATCAGTTTGTCACATTTTGTTTGCATTTAAGGTTAGGTAACTTTGCCTTGTATCAAGGGCAACATTTTTATTGTTTACCATTTTAGGAGGCATTTGGAGAATGCTTAATTTTATTGCAACCAGGCTCCCAGGCTCCAGATTTACAATATTAATTATTGATGAGCAAGCCAAGGATAGAAAAGATTTTATATAATTTTGCCAGAGACTTCCCATGTCTTCCCCCATTCAACTTACTGTTCACATTTACTGGTAGACACATCAGTGTCTACCAGCAGATGGTTCATATCCTGCCTGTAATAATTAAACCTCATGCTTTCTCATTGTGTTCATTGCAGGCATCTCAATCTTTTGGAATCTAGCACCACATAATACTGCAGGTTACAGGTTTGTTTTACAAATGGTTAAACTGCTTAGCTGATCTGGCTCTGATGAGCCAGACTCCAGCGTAACTCTTGAGTCATTTACACTTTCCCCTGAGAGAAGTTTTGTTTTTCGCACATTTTATCTCATTGTTCATTTCATAAGGCCCAAGATATACCAATCGCAGATTTGAAATCTGAGCTTGTCAAAAAAAGTCATTGTATCAATCTAAGAAATGACACTCCAGGATACATAATGATGGTCTTCTATTGATTTTCTTGTTATTCTTGGCAGGAAATGGTCATTATTTTTAATCATAGATAGTAAAAGAATCAAAGAGAAGCTGTTCCAGAAATTTTCCACAGATGAAAGTCTCCTTCTGAAGAAAAAAATGTAACTTCTTTCTAGTCATGTTTTATGTTTCATTCCATTCTCAAAGGCAGCCTGAGGAAAGATGGACCAGAAGCATGGTAGGACTTTGCAGCTTACTAATTGCCTTTATTATTTTTTTATTTAAAAATATTAAGGGGGGCTCAGTACCCATAACTCAGTGAGTAGGGTGCCAGCCACATACACGAAGGCTGGGGGGGTTCAAGCCCAGCCTGAGCCTGCTAAAACAACAATGACAACTGCAACCAAAAAATAGCCGGGCACTGTGGCAGGTGCCTGTAGTCCCAGCTACTTGGAGGCTGAGGCAAGAGAATCACTTCAGCCCAAGAGTTTGAGGTTGCTGTGAGGTGTCACGCCATGGCACTCTACCGAGGGCGACATAGTGAGACTCTGTCTCAAAAAAACGCTCAAAATATTAAGGGGGTACAGATGCTTTTTGATGCATGCTTGAGTCAGTGTTAAAAACGTGCCAATCACCCTTATAGTGCTGATTGTACCTGTTAAGTAGGTTTTGGCTCTTCTCTCCTTCCCTCTCTCCCCTCCACCCTGCTTGATTCCCAGTGAGTTGTACTTCTCAGGTGGCCAAGAAACCAGACCTGGAACTGTCTCTCTTGCTTGCCGGCCTCAGCCCTACCAGTGATGATAGCTTAGCTTTGCTTGGCAGAGTGGGTTTCCTTCATTCACTAACTTCTTCTCTATGGCTGCTTAAAACATTTGTTAGATAATTAAAATACAACATGTCATTTTCCAATTATTATTATACTTCTTGGTTAGCTTGTTAAAGAAAGTGTATGCATTTACAATATACTTAATTCATTTTCAAGCTATGTAAGTGACTACAACCATAGAGACCTGGTTTCCTGTTTTATATTTTAGGTGGGGGAAGGAGTGTGAAAATTTTTGAAAGTGTTAGCTCCTGGGGAACAAAGTGTCGTTCTTGGACCTCTCCCCTGGTATCGTCTAAGAGCTTGAGGAAAAGCAGACTTTCAAGCCTGAACCTGGATCTACTGCATTCAAGTCCACATTCTCACAACATCCCCAGGTGATTCACAGGCACAGTAAAGTTTGAAATAGTAAAGGAGAATAATGAAGCCTGAGCTAGAGCAGTGAGAACGGGGACGGAGAAGGATTGATGGAATAGTAGATGTACATTCTGACTTCAGAGCTCATGGGCGGGGTGACAGACTGTGGTTTCTAACTTAAGTATTTGGAAAGTGCTGCTTCAGCGGGCCTTCAGTTCTGGGGCACACACAAACCTGAACAGGGAAGGGAAACTGTATGTATTTTTTTTTAACTTTATGCTATTGGCTTAGTGAATGTGGCATTTAGATCGGGCATACATTTGGTTACAATGGCATTGTAACTGGAATTCAGTATCTATTCAGAACCAGTGCTTGTTCTGCTGAGCATGTTATGGAAGAAAGCTTGTTCAAGGCGTGGTGAGCAATCCTGAATCAAAAAAAGAACTTAACAATGTTTTGAACACTAGAAATACTTATACGAACCTGAAAAAAATTCAGTGTCACTTTAAGCATGAAGATAACTGTTAAAACCCCTCACGATTCCTTTTTACTCCAAATCTATTATTTGTCTGACGATACTGTACCATAATTCGTTCCTAAAACATCAATTATCACTTGTAGAGCAAATAATAGAACAAAATTAAAATGAAATGAAAAACAAACAACGAAAAGTGAAGAAATCTTTCAGCTGAACAAAGGGACAGAGATTTATCTTGAGAATTGAATTCAGAGCACAATGTTGGGGAAGTTTTGGAAATCTTAATCCAGGTATAAATCAGAATAAGATGGTAACCATAGATCCAGTCCCGCTTCCAGAAGTGACTACAGATGACAAGCCAACCCCAGAGGATAGGATGTGGCCCACATATGTGTTGTGTCCTCCTCACCCGATATTTTTAGTACATGCCATTTTAAAACGTGGCACATTTTCATTAAATATAATAGATTTATTACTACAGTGGAAGTGAAATCGAAAGCCCTGAGTCCATTCTTGCTTGGCAACAGTCAGCTGCAGTGAGGAGGCAGCCTTCTTTAAACGAGTCCCTCCTGACTTGCCAATTTAGGTGCACTGCCCGTCTTCTGTAGAAATTATGTATTTGACCACTCCACAATCTCCACTTCTCGCCAGGAGAGGATACACTATTTCTTCCAATTAGAGTGATCTGGCTAGGCCTGATGAATTTCGCAATTGATTTTGGACCTGCCTGCTGAAATACATTTTGAAAGATGCAGGACAAGATGCATAATATATTATAGACTTCAGCCACATTTTCTTCTTTGCAACTCTCCTGATTCTTATTATTGATTTTCCTTTGAGCGCATGGGTTTATGAGCTGGAATTATAAGTCGTGACAGGTTGAACTTCCTCTGCACCTGCATGTGTCAGATTTGCAATTAACTATCATGTAGGTAGAATAATAGTGGTGACAATATACAGGGGAAATTTCTTCCTTCTAATTTAGTGTCTGGAGATTTCCTGGTAGTGAATAAATGTTCTTTAACGCAAAGAATTTCCCATTCAAAATGGTTCTAATGAATGTCATACATGAATTCACTTTCCTTCTAACGATTCCTGTTTCTAGGAATCTGTTAGAGGTCAAGAATTAACCTGGTCTGTCTTCTTTAATGAGTTTCAGTCTCTGGAGTTCATCAGTTCTCTAGGTCTTACTGGCTTTTGGAAGAGGTTAGCAATATTTTAAAATCCCTTATAGATAATTTGAGCGTTTAACATGCCATATATGTGACCATAAATTTGATAATATAATGAAATTTTACTTAACTTTTCAGGCCCACGATACATTTTTAACTCGTTTCAGAAAAAAATCTGACCTAGGCCAGATGCATATGTGTCACTCGAGACTCTCCTTTCCTTTTCCTTTAATTTCCTATTAAATTATATAATACGCAACCTTTAGTATAAATATGGTCTTTCCAATTTATCTTTCTCTTCCTCTTACATGAACCTTCTTCTCCCTTACAAGATGTATCTCATATTACTTCTTTTCTTTATAATGTTTAGATATCCCCTAGCACTTATATTCTCACCCCCATTTCAGTCTATTTAAATCCCACTCAAGTTTCATGGACCTTCTCAAACACAGGGGCTTTCCTTGTGTTTTCTTCTGCTATTGTACTCTAAGCAGGAACGTAGGCATGTAAGTATATTTTTGCCATAGAATTTTTTTCACAAATAAAAGTAGAAGCTGTGTAGAATGAAACAGTGGAAAGAGTGAAAGAGCAAGAAAAAGACATTAGAACAAGTATTTATGTTCTCAGAAAGTCACTATCTTAACCACAGTGGGTTCATATTCTCCAAAATGCTGCATACTTCAATCAAGACCTGGGAACTGGAGAATCCCCAGACCCTCAGACGGCTGTGCACAGATGAAAGCAATAGCATTGTCAGTGACACCCAGAGGACTAATGATGAGTGACCCCCCGACCCCCGGCTGCTGCAGAAGATATTGAATGATTGCAAACACATGGAACTCTGAATCACAATGACGCCTGAAGTTCAATATTCCACCAACCCGGCAAAAATGGACCTCTATCAGATTTAAGTTTCTTTAGAGAAAGTGAATACCTGTGGAATTTCAGCATCCATAGACTAAGATTTTTATTATTTACTCAATAGTCTCTTTCTCTTTTAAAAACTAAAGCTAACAGGATGACTAAAATATCACATAAAGAATTTATCTGAAATTGGTCTGTTTTTTATTTTTTCAGAAAAAAAAACTATAGAATTTTTTTGAAGCTCCAAGGACTGCAACTTTTCATCATATCTTTTAAACCTGGAAGAATATAGTGTTTCCTTTCATCTCTCATTGCTCCTTTATCAAATAACATTCAACAATACGATTATCCATTGACACAAAACAGAATTCTGCAAAAAACAGCAGCAAGTCATTTAGGGTCACAGTCTCACAATCTTACCAAGAACCTAAAATCTTAGAAAAGCAATGAAACACAGTAGGAGCTCTCGGCCTTTGCAGAGGTGATGACAAGTGGAGAAATTCTCGGCTTGCAGATAAGGGTTTTGACTCAGCATTTTAATTTTGACTAATGAACATATTCTATGCCGCCTAACAAGAAAATTGTAATTGCTTTTATTACGCAGAATTGTGAGAAGCAGTTATCCTTTGCCTTTCCCAGAGCCATACCTGTCTGGGGCCACCTCCCACGCCTGTGGATGATGTGGAAGGTAGGGAGCAAGTGAGGAGAACTTTGATGTTTTGTTTTCCTTTGGCACAGGACAGGTAGAAGGTAGAAGACAGATACTCAGAGCTACATAAACGGTATTTAACTAAGATTCCTGTAATTACTACACTAGCTTATCTCTAAGGGAGCAGCAGACATTGTAAGTTGCATCATGTCTAAGAAGTCCTTTCTCATGTTGAATAGTTCGCCTTTCAAATCAGTGTCTCTCCCAAAATTTAATGTTCTTTTTTAAATTCTAATGAATAGAGTCACATATTAATGGTGTTTAATTTTTTTTTTTAATTTGAAATTGAAAAGCAGAAACATTACCCTCCTTCAGGACTTCTGATTTTATTGAATTTTTCTGATGAGAAACAAACCCAGGGCATTGGGCAGGATAAAGCTGTAGAAAGGGCCATGTGTGCCTTTTGAAGAATGCTAGAGTTTTTAGTTATTTCTAAAAGTTCCTCAATTTGTGTTAGTCTGATGCTTTCCATGATTAAATTTACACTGTGCATTTTTGGCAGGAACACAACGGAGACGATGTGCCTTTCTCCTTGCCCTTTTGTTCCAACATCCAGACTGCATAGAACATTCCCAACATATGTCCTTTAATTTTAGTGGCTAAAAGTCATCCCTTGGCTTTATATCTTACCTAGTCTGGTGCCTTATTTTCCTCCTCTACCAAACTTGGATGTCAATGATTCCTTTTTCATAAAGTTGTGACAATTAAACAAAGTTATACTAATAAAATCAGTAGCACAGCACTGGGCACATAGTAAACTCTAAATAATGTTAACCATTATACATACTCACTAATAAAATACAAATAGTTAACATGAAATAAGAATTTTCTGTATTACATTTTTTAACTGCTTTAAACTAATGAAAAATTCCATCAAAGAGGGTAACTAGCATTAGAGTACTACAGCCATGATGCAGGGAAGTTCTACCAATGGATCCCCAAATCAGCAGGTGATAGTTTAAAAAGAAACAGGATATTTGCATACCCTGAACATATCTCCTTCCAGATACTTAGGAATTACAAAGAGGAAAAAGAGTAACTGGCTGCTAAAATTAATGGGCAATAGTTTAAGAAGAATCAGGGAATTTGCATAGCTTCAATATATCTCCCTCAAGATACTTATTAATGATCAAAGGAAAACAGAATAACTCTCTGTGAAGAAACCCAGAAGATACTACTTAAACTAAGTTATCAAGGTTAACATCACATGAAATATCAACACCATATACTACTGCCTGACGAAATTCATTAAAATCAGCACATTATTTGTGATACTCTGTTCAAAAAGGAACCACCTGGGCAGTGCCTGTGGCTCAGTGAGTAGGGCGCCGGCCCCATATACCAAGGGTGGCAGGTTCAAGCCCAGCCCTGGCCGAACTGCAACAAAAAAATGGCCGGGCATTGTGGCGGGCGCCTGTAGTCCCAGTTACTCACGAGGCTGACACAGGAGAATCGCCTGGGCCCAGGAGCTGGGGGTTGCTGTGAGCCGTGAAACCATGGCACTTGAGAGAGTGAGACTTTCTCTCTTAAAAAAAAAAAAAAAGGAACCACCTTTAATTATGGGAAAACTCATACACGCCCAGATTGACATTCTGAAAAATGTATGACTAATGATCTTCTAAAGTATCAAGGTCAGTAAAGATAAGGAAAAACTAAAGAATATTTATAGATGGAAGAAAATGAAGGAGATAAGAAAACTTTATCTAGTGTGGGATCCTGGAGGAAAAATGGTGAAATATGACTAAATCCATAATAGTAGCAAAAATACTTCTTCCTGTATAAAATTCCACCTTTACCTCTACTACTAGTGTCCCCATTCTCCCTCCTTTTTTTTCTTTTTCTTTCTTTTTCTTTTTTTTTGCTTATTAACACTTATCCCCAGTAGTTCTCTCTCTCAGTCTTTCTCTATCTATCTCTAATTTTTTTTTAGATTTGAATAATTTATTCTAACAAAAGTATAAACTATGGAAACTCAGTGTATTTGAATCAGTTCAGAGAGTGGAGCAAGTTTCACATTAGCAGATTGTAATTTTTAGCACCTTTGAAAAGAATATTCAGAGTTAAGACAGGCTTCAGACTACCTACTGCAAACTATCTGTATGACCACGGTGTAGAGTCACACAATAGTGCAGCCATTTGGTTTCTTTCTCCACATTTTGAGAGTGCCACAAAACACACTTAAGGAAAACAAGAAAGGTGTTTGAATTCACGTTTGGTGGTTAGAAGATGGAATAAAAATTTTGAGACAGAGGAGAAAGGTCACAGGCTGGACAAGGTCAGATGGACAGTCCAAAGGTGCTGACGATTCAGTACATGGTCTTGTTCCCCCGTCGCACGGTGCAGCTCCCGTCAGCAGAGCTGTCCCAGAAGCAGGAGCTGGCTGTGTGAAGTCCGGCCCCATTCTTCAGCTTAATTACACAGGTCACAATATATTTGACTGCTTTCCCCAGCTTGGTGAGTTGACTTAAAGTTTGTTCTACTACATTTGTGGTCCACTGATTGACCTTACTGTGCTGGTACGCGTTACCCGATCACACTTCCTATAGCCTCTTTCACAATGTGGCTCACTTCATCAACAACAAAAGCAGTCTCCTCCGAAGCTTGGTAGTCTTCCATCTCTATCTCTAATATTTTTTTTAAAAATATTTCTCTTCATTTCTATGCTTTAGAATATAAGCTCTATGAAGCAAGGAATTTTCATCTATTTCATCTCCTGTTCCTAGGAGATTAATAAATGAATAAATGAAGAGCCCCTTCCTATGGGGATTCCAATTTTAATGGAAGAGAAGTGTTTACTGAGAAGATGATATTTGGGCAAAGATTTGAGGGATAGAATGGAGCAAGCCATACGTATAATTGGAGACAGAGTATCCAGACCAGAGAAAGCAAATTCAAAAGCCTTGGTTTAGCAGGCTTCCTTGGCAGCCACAGAGCATGGCAAGGGCAGACAGAGCAAGTGGTAGAAGCAGCAGCAGTGAAACAAGAAACGGCATGGAGCTGCAGACACACGGGAGCTGGTTCCGCGTAGACACATTCCTTTAGGTGAGGTGATGTGCAAATCAGCTGAAGCATGTTGAGCAAAGAACATGCTTTATTTCTTATTTATTTAGTTATCATTTGACTTAAAGTGTACAAGATCACTATGGTTGTTGTGTATTGATTCAAATGAGCAAAAGAGGAAGTAGGAAGATCAGTTAGAAGCTACTCCACAACTCTAGGCAAAATATTATACTATCAATGGTGGAAGAGGTAAGTGGTCAGTACTCACAGTCCTCTTCCAAAATCAATGGTGTTTAGACAGCGCCTGTGGCTCAAAGGAGTAGGGTGCCGGCCCCATATGCTGCAGTGATGGGTTCAAACCCAACCCCGGCCAAAAAAAAAACACCCCAAAACCCATAAAAATCAATGGTGTTTGCCCATCTCCCAAAGAAAATCTTTGACTTTCAAGACAGTTCTTAAACTGCTTCTATGCTGGGATGTGTCTTCTGCTGACTCCTTCCTGGAGCAATCGTATTTCCTTCCCTGGGACTCTAATTTAGGGAAAAATTTCTGAACCATCATTGTTTTAATTTCCTTTCATACCTTCCCTAGAAATTACTGGCATATGCTAAAAACCTAACCGAGACTGCTGTTTTTCATAGAAGAACATCTTTCTCCATCTTTAAAACAATCATATTCTCATTTCCAGAAACTTTCCCTGAAGAAACATTTGATCTTAAGTTAGTGTTACCTTGTTCAGTAGTTACAACTCTCTGACAAGTATCCTACATCTATCATTGTGGAGGCTTTGCTGTGAATGCTGGTAAACAATAACCACACTAGAAGGGGTTAACATATTTTTAGTATGAAATCATTTTTAACAAAAACCTCTGTCTACTCTCCTCCCCTTCTAACACTCATGCTCATGAGACTCGTCTACTTTTATTATTCTTGGATGTGGGCTTGTTATAATAACCCATAGCCCATAGACCGTGAACTTTGTATCTAAACATTCTTTACAGATTTAATAAAGAGGAGCAGGAAGTTGTACTAAGGATAAGTGCAGAGGTGAAGTTCATAGAAGAGAGTTCCAATGATTTCTGCCAAATTATTCATAGAAATGAGCATCTCAGGTGAGGAAGTAGAGCTCATCTCTAGTATAGCTTCCGTTCTTGAAGGTAAGAATTGTTAGCTACATATAAGTACGTAATTTGTAAGAAACATATAGGCTTTGCCAAGTGCCTAGAGGTAAACTATAGGAAAATGAGATGGAGAAACTAGGCCACCACCTCAGATGGATACCATAGGAGGGTATCTTTTATGAGATCACATTATGAATAATTCAATATGTGAAGACTCGGGGCAAAAGTAGTCAATGAAGAAAAAACAGCTAAAGCTAAAGATCTTAAAATAGCAAAGAACTTTGTTAGTTCAAGGTATAGAAAATAGGCAAGTTTTTACGGCTGGAAAGGAGGCTAAGAAGGAGGCCCAAGATGGGGGTACAGGGAAGTAGATAGAAGCCAGATCTTACAGGGCCCTTTTGGCAAGGATAAATATTTGGATTTTACTCAAGCATCACTGAGAAGCCCTTGGAGGCTATAAGTTACCAAAGTAGCATGTTTTACTTAGGTTTTTTTTAATTAAAGATTTTTTTAACCAATTGACATAAGTAATTACATTTATGGGCTCCAACTTGCTGTTTTGATACATATATATTTCATATGATGATCAAATTGTGGTATTTATCATATTCTTGAAATGGGCTGCAGAAAGTGCCTTCCTCTATAGAGAAAAGACTATCAGTGGAGCAACCTGATGACCAGCACCTCGTCCAGGTGTTAAAGGCCAGTCTTCACAGTGGCCCATTGTGCGGTAGTTATTGACACATAACAGGATATGATAAAGCTGGCATTCTGTTTCTGGGATATTTCTCTCAAAAACCTATAAACTCAGTGTGATCATGAGAAGACATATTGAACAAATCCCCAATTGAGCAACATTGTTGACAAAACATCTGACCTCCATGCTGTCAAGGCCATCAAAGAAAAGGGACAGATGAGTCACTAACATAGCCAGAGGCCTCAGGAGGCCTAAAGAGTGTAATTCAAAGATCTTGAAACAGAAAAGGGTCACTAACCCTTTCTGTTGTAAGTAAAACAACAACAAAAGAAATATTTGAATAAAGAATGGACTTTAGTTAATAATGAGATATCAGTATTGCTTCTTTAATTGTCACAAATGTGACTCTAATGTAAGATTTTAAAAATATGGAAAATTGGATGTGAGGAATTCTGATATATTTGCAACTGTTGAGTCAGTCTAAAACTATTCTAAAACAAAAATTTTATTTTAAAAGAGGGGAGGGGGAGGTTGGGGCGTAGGGAGGGTTTTTGGTGGGGCCACACCTACAGTGCATCTTAGAAGGGTACAGGCGAACCTTACTAAATGCAGAATACAAATGTCTTCGTACAATAACTATGAAAATGCCATGAAGGCTATGTTAATCAGTTTGATGAAAATAGTTCAGATTGCATATGAAACCAGCACCTTGTACCCCTGGATTGCTCCAATCTACACAGCTATGATTCAATAATAAAAATAAAAATAAATTATACTACAAAATTTACTTCCTGTTAGGCAATAGATTTCTACGGAAAGATGAGATGCTGCCTGGGAATTCCCACCAGAATCCCGAGGAGATTCTGCAACAATCCTCAAGGCTATGCAACTGGAACCAATGTGCATGTGACTAATATGTTTGTTTAAAGACCAGTTAAAGTGCAAAGTATAGGATGGCATCACCCTCACCCTTCTGCGTTCTGCCTTCCCTGAAGAAGCTGTAAGATTCTTTATGGAACACAGTAGACATCGAAGTCCACTTATGGGAACAAAGCTATGGGAGAAATAAGGATGTGGTGAGGCACTGAGCAGTATTATTACTCAACGTAAATCAATCAATAATTCAGTGATTTTAATTTTAACAGGGAAGTATAGAATTCCTTTTTTAAAGGCTATGTATCAATATTTTCTGCTTCCCTGAGCTTTATGTGGGTCAAAAGTTTTGGTTATTTGTCCTGAAAATTGCTGTCTTTCCAACTCAGTTTAGAATCATAATTTCAATTTAATGATTTGAAGATTTCAACCTGAGAAATGAGACAGTTGCCATCTTTTGGAAATGAATAGTCAAGACACTAAAGAATTATTTTCTAAGAGTGTAGACGCTGTCCTATCTGGAGAAAATAACCTTCAGAAGGATTTAGAATTTCTGTGATTTCTTTGACTTGAGAATTTCTTTAGAATTTAAACATTAAAGAAAGTCTGATAAAATGTGACAGTCAAGCCTGACCTCCTCTGTTGGTTTTTCTCCTTACATCGTACAGGGGCATAGTAACAATTTTTGTTATAAACACACAGCTAATCCTATGTGCCAACTAAAAAGAAAGGGGGGTTCGTATAGGTGTAGTCTGGGGGACATTATCCAGAACATGTGCCCTTGTAGCTGAACTCTTTGTGTCACAATTCATCCTTTTGTGACCACTTTAATGTAACTCTATTTTGTGTGTGAATTACAACTGCTAAGAAATGTCCAAATCCTGACTGAGCTAGAGAAGTATATATATACCTTAGTAGTTATTAACGTATTATTCACCAACCTACTTAAAAATAGCAAAACTGAAGTCCAGATAAAAAATGTAAAAGATGCTAGTAGTAGAAGAGAAATAATGTGAGAGAAACCTGGAGAATGAGGAGGGAATTCCTAGGATTTATGAAGACCATGGGAGAACCAGGGAGCAACAGAAGTGAACTGCAGTCCTGGAGAGGAGTCAGCGACCTCATCACAAAACTCCAAAATGTCCTCTGTCACCACTTCCTAAGAGCTTTGAATTGCCATGGTCTTAGAAATAGAGTCTTAGAAAATCAGAAAGAAATTGATGTTTTGATGTTTTCTTTTATGTTGCCATTAACATTATTTTTATCTTTCTTTTGTCCAGCTACCAAGAAACTCATAGAAAATATCTTTATCCAAGAAGGTAAAACAAGGTTGAATTCACTACTTTACATCAAAAGCAGTAGGTCAATGCTAAGTCCTTTACAAAGTTGACTATATTGTTACAGGAAGAGCCATATCAAGGGTTATGGTAAAAATAAAAAATGAATAATCTTTTCTAGAGTAAAGATTAAAAATAAATTATTTTAAAAATAATTGAATTACACAACTTTCAGCTTCTGAGATAAAACCTCTTCTAAGACTTGCTAATTACATTATTGTCTCTACTAAAATATTTGTAGTTTTAGTGATTTTAAATTTAACTTTTTCATTACGGACTGAATAATTAAGAAAGCTTTCTAATAATTTTAAATGTATTAGTAAAACTTTTACATTAGGAATACATGCAACTTGGCTTGTAAAAACATGACAATATAGAGAGACTTTACTATAATGGGGGGGTCTATATAAGTAATAGTAATTTCTACTAATTCTTCCAAAATGTAGAGAATGAAATTTAGAAGATGAAAACTTATTAACACAACTAAAAAAAAAAAAAAACTTTTGTAAAGTTTTCAGTATTTTTCTAGATCTAAGGATTAGTGACTAATTTTCTTAATACTAGATGTTTGATATTACTAATCTTGCTTTGTTTAAAGACTTTCTATTTAGACAGTATATATTAAGAATACAAAGAGTCATACTTTCAATTCCTGTGGTTTTATACATTCAAAGCTATTTTATTTTACTTATTGAGACTTTTTTAAAGAGGATTGAAAGAAGAATAAGTATTTTCAGGTCAGACTGTAATATGTTCGCATCCCTTATTTCTTAACATTCTCCTTAGAACATACGAATGCATTTTCTCATTCTTAATATTACATATAAATTATGAAATAAGTAATTCTTTAATTTAAAATAAATGTTTTATCTAAATAATATTTAATAGTAATTTACAAAATAAAATTAGAATATGTGATAGTAATAATACTTCCCATTAGCATTATTGTTATTATTTTTTTTTTGCAGTTTTTGGCCAGGGCTGAGTTTGAACCCACCACCTCTGGTATATGAGGTTGGCTACTCCTTGAGCCACAGGCGCCACCCACCATTACTAGTATTAAGTATGACATTCTTCTCAATAAATAAAAATTCCTATATAACTAATTATAAAGTTTAAATATATCAACTTCAATAAATATCAAATATAATTAACCTTTAAATATATTGTTTTCTAGAAGCACATAGTTACTTTCAACAGAAAATGTGATTTCATCATAAATGTGATTTGTTTTACTTAAGTATATGGGAAGATAGTTAAATTAGACAGAAAAATGAATAAAGATACTATCAAATAAGAAAGATGTTTATTTGTGGGTTGTAAGTAGAAATTATGTAAGCTTTTGAAACTATATTGGTGCAAGTTTTATCAGTTCTAGATTGTTCACAGTTTCATTTCAGAGCAGTTTGAATGCAATTTCTACATTAAATAACCACACATATAATGTGTGGCTCCTTCCCCTTACCCAGAGCTCAGGGGAGCTTTCTTTTTTTTTTTTTTTGCGGTTTTTGGCCGGGCTGGGTTTGAACCCGCCACCTCCGGCATATGGGGCTGGCACCCTACATTTATTTACAGTCAGAGAAAGCAAGAATTACAAGATTAAATAAAAAAAAAAACCTGATTTTCTACTCAGTGGGCACAGAGGAGGCCTTCAGAAAGGGAAAATAGTTACAAACGGTTGCAGACTCTGTGCCCTGCTAATAAAAAACACAGATGGAGATCCATCCACACTTAGATATGTTTGGAGACTTTCTTGCTAGGCAACGTGGCACAAAGGAACGAAACATCAGTCACAGAGATGAGTGTATTTCAGTGCTTCAATGCAAGGAAGATTCAAAACCCACCTGTGTCCTGTGTCCTATGTATTTTGTTGAGAAGTAGTAATAGCTGACCCACCTCGAGCTCTTACAGTGAGCCAGGTGTTGTTTCACATACTATCTCATTGTCATTTAAGCTTCACAACAAATGTACTTTACAGATTAAAAAGTTCAGGTTACTTTGATTTTTCATGTCTTCCAACTCAAGTGTCCATGCCCTTAATAACAAATCTATATCCCTTTAAACTGCAGTTTACACCCATGCAAAATGGATGGTAGGTAGGAGTGTACTCGGATTATTGTCATATTCTATTTAATTATGGCTAAATGAATGTAGAAAACCTTTCACGTACTAAGTTTTAGGCAAGTGTAAACAATTGCTAGGCTGTCAGCAGAACACATACAATGCCTGGAATCATAAAACAGTAGTTTAAAGGTTATTTGGTTTTATTAAACTTAGGTTTACTAACCAGATAAATCAAATCAAATCTTGAATGAGATGATACTTCTCAAAACCTTGGCTATGGTAATCAAATAAATTAATTTTGAAATGGTGACTTCATTTGGTATTGCATAGAATTTTCACTTTTAAGAAAGACTAGCTGCACATTTAATGTAAATAAAGGATCTAAGAAATAGTTACCCAAATTGGCCAATTCAGGAATCTGTTTTAGTTTTGATTGGCACTGTCACGATACTATAATAAATTATAGCAGAGAATTCGTTTGGTTTATGGTCTGGTAGTCTCAGGGGTGTGAAATGCATAGTTCCTTAATGGGTATACACTAGTCTGCAATACTGGTTGTCATATTAGTACGGATACCAAGAACTTCCATACGAGGAGCTGGTTACTTGGTCAACTGCAGAGAGTGGTGCCTGAGATACCATAGATGTATCCTCTAGATACAGTTTGCATAACTTGAAGCAAATCACTATTCTTGGCTAATCTGCATTCATAACAGAAAGTGTCTTATTTAAAGAAAGAAGTTCTTTGAACACCTCCATATGCTAGAAACTGTTCCAAATAGCTTTCACGTTCTTAATGTGTGTAGAAGAATATAATCTAGTGGACCGAATAGCTGACACTTTATTTTGTTGAAGTATATTGAAGGTTGAGGAAGGATGAAGCAAGGAACAAACTGATGCAGGTGGACTGACTATGTATCTAAAAGTAGAGGTTATGTGTGGCATGTTTTGTTTTAAACTATATATACAGTATTATGTTTGGTTATCTATGATCCAGAAGCTAGTATGAATGCTCCTTTATTAAAATATTTGGGCCAGTGTTTCAGTGTTGTCATCTACAGAACTTTGTACTTCCTCAACACTTTCATGTACACTTCTGCTACTCATTTTTAGTTTTCTTTACATATGTGTAATATCCATGGAGAGATGCCATATCTAGACACTTATTTTTAAAATAAAACAAAATATTGCATTAGTGAAGGAAACAAGCTATCTTTCAAAGGTTTTAGTAATGTTTGACTTTCAGGAAATGCCTTGAAAAAATGATGTCAGTCTATCAAGAAGTAAATTGCTTGATAAGATTCAGATATCCCACACAGAATTTCCTCAAACTTGATTAAAAGTATTACTTGTTATCCAAATGATATTTCATCTATTGCTTTCCTCTACTTTGTCGCTTTTTAGTAAGCAATTTGAAGGTAATACAGGAAAACAAAAATAAAGGGGCAAAGACATTGTAAAGAAAAATCTAAATACAATAATTTTGCAAGTTAAAAGAAAATCGTATACTCCAAAAAGTTTTCTATGCTTTTAAAAAAATCACATTTGTGTCTCTAAATTTTAGTGATTGGAAAATTGTTTAGAGAAATGTGAGAAATTATTTCCTTTACGTGGTATCTAGATTGTTCCCTTATCATCCATAGTTTCTCCCCCTCCCTCCACCACATTTGTGCCATGACTCTATTGTACGTAGGGAACCAGATATTACTTGAGTTCTGGCACCAAGACAGTCTTTAATAAACAAGGCATATCCTAGATAAAACTTTCACATAAAATAACAGTTTTGGTTGTCAACAAATAAAACCAAACATGCTTAGTTTTAAAGATATGATATCTAACGTAAATAAATCACTGAACTGTGTTTCAGGTGTGTTTGTCTACTAATAATAGAACATTCACATGCCTTGAATAATTTACTATTAAATCCTTTGTTCAACCGACCATAAAATTGCTCCTTTACTTACTATCAAAAGACAACATTGATAGTGACATATGAGTTCAAATGGGGGAAAAATACTCTAAGAAATAAATATACTTTGGTCTTCATGATGGTAAAATAAAACTTTGAATTAAAAATAACATGAAAAATTGTTTTTATTTTTGTCATATTTACTTTCTACTGGGCACCCTTGTTTAGTTAGGAAAAATGTGCCACACATACCTGTTTTCAAACTTTTGTTAGAAAATAATTTTGTTTTAGAAAGGACAGGTGAAGATATACACACACATGTACATAAATTTCAGACTTATTATTCTTAATTTATGCCATTTTGACAGCTAGCTCAGACAAGGGACTGGTATTATGAGCATACAACAACCTGTATAGTCACAAAAGACTCTTCTGGAATTAGATGGACTCTGCTCTTGGTTCAATTTTCTGTTATCACCCTCTTGAAATTCTTAACATTTGAACAAGAGGCTGGACTTTTTTATTTTTTATTGAACCTTGAAAATTATGTAATCAGTGCTTCTTGGATGTCAGTACATCTCTGATTGTAACATTGCTTGTGTTAGTAACATAAATGTAATCCACCTCTATTAGTTAGGTTCCCAGGCCCTGTCTTGGACAGCCCCCTGGCCGAGACTGGGCTCTAGAATTCACATTGCTGCTTTGAGATTCTGGGCAAAGCCAACTGCCTTCCTCTTCTCCACCGCTCCAAATTTGACTATTTCATTTTCCCTGGGAATACAAGTGATATCCCAGGAACTGTCTAAATAATTCTCTGTTTATTTAAATACATCCAGCCAAATTTCACTTTAATTTAAACAGATTGAGATTTAACTGATAGGATCATCATAGACATTTCAGTAAAATAAATAATAGAAACATTATTAAATATAATATGAAATAGTAAGAAGAATGAGATGGGGTTATAAACATGGTCTGGAAAAGATCTGATGTGTTTTAAACATATTTTAAGACGGTATGCTAGCAATATCTCTTTTTATTGTTTTAGAAATTTATTTAATATGAACAACTTTGAAAAGATACCTATTCAAACTGGCAACAGAGATGGTTGTTGGAGTTGACCATTCATATGGTCACATATATATATTATATATATGATAAGTATGTATATACACACATACATATATATGTGTATAGATGAGGATTTAGACATAGGGGTTGGCTATAAGAGAATTTTTATTTTATTTATTTATTTATCTTTGAGACAGAATCTCACTTGGTTGCCCTTGGTAGAGTGCTGTGGCATCATAGCTTACAGCAAACTCAAATTCATCTTAAGTGAGTCTCTTGCCTCAGCCTCCTGAGTCGCTGGGACCACAGGAGCCCACCACAATGCCCGAGTACTTTTAGAGATGTGGTCTCGCTCTTGCTCAGGCTGGTCTCTAACCTGTGCGCTCAGGCAATCCACCCACCTCAGCCTCCCATATAAGAGAATTTGTATTTGTACAGTAAAAAGTTTTGCTGTACTTAGAATGTTCACCAAAATCTTTCTTTCTTAATTAGAAGAAAGGTAAGATTGGTATTCCTAACAAAATTAATATCTAATATGATGGCCCTTGTTGAAGACATTCATCTACATTTTCAAAAATATTTGGGCGTCATCTGTGGCTCAAAGGAGTAGGGCCCCAGACCCATATACCGGAGGTGGCAGGTTCAAACCTGGCCCCAGCCCAAACTGACAAAAATAAAAAAAATTTGCTTATTCCCCAAGTACATAATTCTAATTATGAGTTTAAAACTGTAACTGATGAAGTTAGAAAGTGAACTATTGCAATCATCTATATTATATTAAATGTTTCCCCCAGAACATGTCAATTGTCCAAGTATTTCAACTTTATAAAAATGAATTCATTTTTGAATCTTTGACATTGAACATATACAGTCTTTTTAATGTCCAAATAGAGCTTATGGCAAGAAAAAATAAATAACCCCACGCAGTAATTAAATGTAAAAATGCAGTCCTTTTCCTCAAAAAAATCACAGTTTAGTAAACCAGACAGACAGTGCTTAGAACAACATATATTTTTATTCAGATTTAAAAATAGATGAGTGACCTACTGGAAAATATGATGAATTAAATGTCAGAACCAATCCCTCTTCCTGAGGATTTCTTCTCAGTATCATAAAAGTGATTAATGAACTGGGAAGTAAGATAAAAAATGTGTAGAGGTATATATTGAGAAATTATTTTGTTAAGACCAAAATGATGAGCCCAAATATAATGATCTAACAAAGAAGATCAATGAATAGTGTCACATTAGATAATCTTTTCTAAAGGATAAATTATGTGTACTACACCCCTAAAAAAAAAAAAAAAAAAAAAAGTTAGTGATAAAGTTTACTACCTATATCAGCATGTACATTTTGTTAACGCTTTTAACATTTTGATCAGTTTTTCCATGAAGCAGCAAACTGCCAAAATTTTCAGAGTATTATCATCACCATTTTCAGAGGTTCTTTTCAGTAAGCTTCCCCCAAATCCCATATGATCATTGAAAACGATCATTTATCATCATTATCCAAATTCAAGTATATAAGAGTTGTCATTAGTGGAAAGTAAATGCTTTTGATTCACACTCAGAATCTAAATATGCTCAGAAATAATTTGATAATGGGTTGTTTGAGAAAGATATAATTTACCAGATGCCCTCCATAATCTCCTTCATTTTGTGACTATCCTTTTAGATAATTTCATGAAATTGGAGAACCATTAATAAAAGCTTTTGCAAATAATGTCAACATTGTCCAAATGTTGTCTAAGAGATTGTATGGAAAACGATATTAAAATTATGATGTTGATATTGTAAAATAGAGGAAAGTTCACAACATAAGAAAAGGATGTTGCTAATCTAACTAACAATACAGGTTGAGCCCCGTGAAAGGTTTTTCAAATTTTACAAGCATATAAAATTAAAATTAATTCCAAAAGCCTCACTTTTTATTTTTTCAATTGTATCTTACAAGCAAATTGGTAATTGCACAAGGATTTTACACCAACACACACACACCATACATTATCATAAAAAATACAGAATGAAGTAATTATAAAAATATTTATTTACAGTATCAAACTTGATTCTTCTTTCTGAACCTAAAGGCATTTTTAAATATGATAAGCCTAGTTATGGAAGAATTGTTCCCTTCCTCCCGAATTCAAAATCTTACCTCAGAAAATGACTATACTTGAATAGTAGGCTTTTAAAGAGGGGATGAAAGCAAATGAGGCCATGAGGGTGAATGATCCGTGTCTTTATAAAGAGATTGGGGCACAGATGTACATGGAGGGAAGACCCCGTGGGGACCCTGGGACAAGACAGCCATCCACAAGAAGGAGAGAGGCCCTGAGAAGAAACCCACATTTCATCTAGGACTTCTAGATTTGAGAATTGTGAAGGAAGTAAATTTCTTTTGCTATGCCACCAGAAACTCTGAGGTACTTCTTTATGGAAGCCCAAACAAACTACTACCAGCCTCAACAGATGATGCTGAAAAACATAACATTTTTCAACTTATATTTTGGTGCTAGTTATATTCAGAACCAAAAGCAGATTCTTAAAAAAAATCTAGAATAAAATATAAATAATTATACATAATTCAATGACTACAATCCTTCTCTTCCTGTGACCAGCTTTCCGAATAGCCCCACTCAACCAGCCCTTCACCTCAGCTGTGTGGCTATTGTGACGAATGCTTCCTTCAGAGAGGAATTGTGGAGGCCAGCTACCAAAGTCTCAATATTAAAAAGTACATGTGAAACCTGAAATATTGTAAAGTTTTCAAATAAGTAGGCTGGCAAATATGTAGGATATTTTGCCTTTGAATTTAATACACACCTATTTGCTGACACTTGAGGAAACGGGTGAAGAAATTGAACTTTGATCAAAGGGGCACAAATGTGAAATGACCTGGATGTCAGACTAAGGGATGCTATTGTGGAAATGGGAGGGAGGACAGTCCTACTAGCTACGTCAGATATTCTAAGTCACGTGTAAGGAACACACCTCACAAATGGTACCTTGAAGAAGAAATGACAACATATGAAGAAGCTCACGACAGTTTCTGAAGCAGAGTTGGTACTCATTAAAAGTATGAAGAAAGAAAATGAAAACAAACGAAATGGTTTGGAAGTGAAGGGGAAGCTGCTGCCTTTAAACAAGAGTTACGATAAGGAACACATAGGACGAACTCCTTTAGATGTGAAATTTGTTCTGAATTAAATAAACAATCTAAGTGTGTATTTACAATTAATGCTGTGCTTATAATGGTGTCCTGAGGTGACCTCACATGTCAGTATTTTCTTCTGTTCATCTGCATTGCACAGTGTAAGGACAAACGTGGCCTACGAAAAGCAAAGACAGATTAGAACACAGGGCCAGCCTTGATGGGAAAAGTTTTTCTTTGTTAGACCGATAATGGCAGCCAGGCCATTTTACAAGGTGAAAGGGGTTCAAAGTTATGCTAGGCTTATCCTAGTTTGTATTTCCATATGTCAAAAAAGGGATATTGTTCAGGTTTACCTTTTTTTGTATTAAAATTACATAATTTACCTCAAAGTTGATTTTATATTTTAGACAATATAATAATAAGCCATAAAATTCTCAGCTCTCAAAATGAGGAAATAGACTATCTATTTTGAAAAGTGTGGTTGGTATCTGTAAATGTTAGTCGTTGACTTGTGAATTTCATGAATGGTTTTGGCCCTATTTAAGGAATGGAGAGTTTTGGGTGTTGGAAAGTACAATAGTTGGATAAATGGATTTTTAGAAAGGTCTAAAATTTTGAAGACATGGTCTTTCCGTTTGTGAGAAAGAGTACTAATTCCCCCATGGATTTTGTCTTAATACTAAAAGATGCAGGTAAGATGCTAATGGCGCGCTCTGTATTATTTCAGTGGAAGGAGAGAAATGAGGTTTGAGTTATTTCAGCTCTGACCATTTCCTGAGAAATAGGGAACCCTTCCTTGTGGTGAACACACACTGATGGCAATAGGAACTTACAAATAGATCTTTCTTGACCTTGACTATTTTATCACTATAAGTCCACTTGTTGGCTCTCTAGTGGTGAGTAAGCCAATAACTTCTTTTGGTTGAACTACAAAAAAGGTAAGCAACTTAGGGCAGTGCCTGTGGTTCAAAGGAGTGGGTCGCCAGCCCCATGTGTTGGAGGTAGCGAGTTCAGGCCCAGCCCCAACCAAACACTGCAAAAAAAAAAAGTAGGTAACTTAATACAGTAATGGTTTATTTATGCTTCAGATAATTTATGTATGAAAAAATTGAGTCTCAGTCTGGGTGGCTTAAATAAGACCACTGAATGAGTTGTTATCAGAAACAAAGCTAATCAGATAACCTACTACTTATAAGCCAATGTATTTTCTAGTACAATGTGGTAGGTACTTACTATTTCGTTTACCCAAGGTCCTAACTTTTGGGAAACAATGTTTTTTCTACCTACTCCATTCACAGTTTTACAAGGGGAACAACTGTATGAATGCAGGCAGACCCTGCCCCTTCTGGCTACAACTGACTCTCCAGAGCTCCAGAGCTGACCGAAGGCCTAGACATACTTCCTCTACCAAAGAAGTGAGACTAAAACAAACTAGTTTTAATTTTTGCTGGTTTCTTAAATAGAGAAGACGAAAACCTAAGAACCCTGGGCAGCTTAGACTGCCTTGTTGGCAGGTAAGGTAAAAAGCTACAACTGCACCAAGAGAAGAAACAAGCCACAGAAAGAGGATAGATGACAGGTGGGGTCGTGTTGGCAATCCTTCAGATTCCTGGCTCTGGCATGCTGCTGAAGTCTGACTGCATCCCTGTACCTCTGCCCGCTGGTTCCTGGGTCACCTCTCCATTCTTACCGTGTATTTCTCTTTTCTACTAAACAGGTTTACTCCATCAAAAAGGTCAAACAAATACATACCTTATATGCCCTTGCAAAATAACAACAAATTTAGTTTTTGTTAGATGATAAAGATGATTTAAAAAAAAAAGAATAAGACAAAAATATGCATGTGGTTATATGAAACTGCATGTATTTATGCACCATATACCTTTCAATCAAACAATCAATTCAAACCATTACTGGACTAATTTCTTGTTCTTTAGTTTTTGTTCAACTCCTAATGTCATCACCACTTCATGGCTCATGCCACCATGTTCAAACATGGTCTCTAAATTATGGACTATGCCTTTGCTGGATATTATACTTATGAACACTTTAAGTTAGTAATTGATGAGTGAACATACCCTTGTTGAAAAATTTGCACCATCTGCCGACAAGCAGCTAGTGATTTCTTCCGTGACTGTCCTTTAAATATGCACAACACAAATACTTGAATCATCTGTCTAGCAATGAGCATGTCTCTACTCTCATCTATTATTATGTTTAGTAATTATAATACTCCAGAGGTATTTTTTTTTGTCTTTCAATATTTTCATGAATATTTCCCTCAAATCTCAGCATGAACCTCTTAGCCAGCTAGGCATTAGTCCTCCATTTTTTCCATCTAGTTAAAAATCAAATCAATCACCCCTAGTCTCTTAAATGGATATTTTAACCTTCAGACTTCTCCATTAAGGTCTATCAAGAGTTTTCATTGCCCTTGATCACAAACTCCCATGTATAAATCCTCTTTAATACATTCTTTTTTTTCACATACAAGTGAAGCCTCCAGAACTACAGACAGCCATTCCACCAAATAGACATTCTTTTGCAATTCTTCATAAAGTTTACCTTGTCAGTTATACAGCCCATTATGATCTTTGATCAAGCTGTATCACAAGGTAATTAAACCAGAGAATTTGGCTTTAATTAAGGTAAAATAATGATTTCAACTTTATGGAAGAAGTTTGTGTGAAAGAGCTCCTCTGTAATTACATGGGCTAGAGGAACTCAACTAAGTCAGCCCATGTTTGCTTCTCAAAGGTGTGTGGCAAAAACCGTACACATTAGGATCATGTCCAGGTATAGAAAGCAAAGGCTGGAAAACCATCAAATCAGTCAGATTTTTCTAATGACCTTAAAATAGCCACCTAATTGCCAGAGTTAAATGAGCCAGAGGTAGAAAGGATCACTTTCATTAAATAGTCCTTTTTGGCTGGGTGCCCTATATATTATAAAATGAAGGAGCACTAGACCAAAGCAGAGGGGATGTTGTAAATATTCAGACAAATAAAAACGAAAACCACTATTTCTAATTTGCTGGTGCTGCCATAAGAGAGAGGAAAAGCATAAAATACGATAGCAGAATTGATAGAAGCAGCTAGGAAGCCACAGAGTCACTCTGCTCAGAACTTCATTCAGGACAGTCTGCTGTGAGGTGTTTGACTGACTGTCACCTTCCATCAGCCACATCTCACTCTTTCTCATGGTGCTCAAGGCTGCACTGGTGAGACCACATGTCTACTGGTCAGCTCCTGACCATTGGCTGTGTGAAGCGACAGTGGTAGAGCTGGCTCATTTCTACCTGGACCCAGACTCTTCTAAATGGCCAACGTTGCTTGAGGCCTCACCAAGACTTTCTAGGACTGGGTTGCAAGCTGCAGTTCTTCCCACGCAACATCCTTTGATTTGGTCCTCGGTTGGATGTCTAGCGTCAGACTTCAGGTACACATCAGACGGAAGCTCTCTGCACCTTCCTCTGCTCCTCCCCTCCATAGGCGTATAGCCCACAATATTTACAGGGCTAGTCCCAACTCAGTGTTGGCTTCTGAGAGGGCCCAAGCTGAGACAGACATCAGGCTTGAAGACAGAAAAAGAAATTGCTTCATCTTTATGACAAATAATTTTACACCCTAACTATTTAGGCTCCTTTCACTGGAATGTGAAAAACATCTGTAATTTGAACAAATGTTAAAAATACATTTTTAAACTTCATATTTACACCCTATTTAGGTTCCTTTCACTTGAATGTGAAAAACATTTGTAATTTGAACAAATGTTAATAAATACATTTTTAAACTTTTCTGATATCGCTCTTTTTTCATCCCTCCCATCCTTCCTGCTCCCCTTCTTTTATATTATTTTTAAACATAACTGAATTTTGACAAGGAAATTTATTTGAAAATTTTGTTCTCTTTATAGTAGATTGAAAAATTTCCAAGCACTTTTTCTAGGGTTCTTTTTTAGTGGCACTCATGGAGATAATTTTGGTAGAATACGGATAGGTAGAACCAAGAAGATAAAAAGAAGAAAGATTGTTTATCTCAATGTATTTTAATTAATCTCATTATTGGGTAATGAATAGCTCGCATGCATTATTAAATATATCTTTAGAAATATTGCACAGATAAACTTTTACTGGGAATATAGTATAAGGGAAGACAAAGCTACTCAAGACAATATATTATTATTATTAATGTACCACACATATATTTTTCATACAGGTAACACTAAATTTTGGGTAGCACATGCTAGTTGAAGTTCAGTATTAAAAATTTCTCTTTTACTCTCACATCTATTTCTTTATAATTTCTATTAATATTTAAATATAGTATATACCATTAATTATGAAGCTCTCTACAACATGCTGTAACAATATTTGAATTAAGACATGGAGGTAAAGAAAGTCTGATTATCTACTATTTCACTCTTCCAATTAATTTACAGACTCTGACCAGATCACCAAAGACACCAAATAAATAATTATGTGTAAGAATAAAAGTATAGAATACAGAAGTGGAGCATATTTGTAATTATCTTCTCTTCTGACAAAAAAAAATAGTTAAGAGAAATAATAAAAAGAAGAATACCTGGTAAAACTTTGAGATTGTTTTTAATTTTGATTTTTCTTTGTTTTCCTTCACTTTAATACAAAAGGTGTTAAAATGTTAATAGCCAACAATCTTATTTGTCCATTTTAATTTCAATGTCAAGATTATTATAATTCCTATCAATATTTTCATTCTGACCTCTTACTGTTTCCCAACAATGATTCAAATGCGGCTGATCTATTTGCCATAGGGCTAGATTTAGGGTTTACCTATTTGCCATAGGGTTAGGGTTAGGGTTTAACTATTTGCCATATCCTACAGTAACTTCTTTTCTGTCTCTACACTTGTTTATAACAGGACTTCTACCTAGGGTCCTAATACCTATTGAAATCCACCTATCTTAGGTGCACTGGACCTAAGCGTCTTCTGATCCTCATAGATAAAAGATAGCATCCTTCACAGTTAACATTAAGTCTTTGGTTCTAGAAATTTCTGCCCTAAATTTAAAACACTGTATGCATAATTATAATTTTCCTTAATAGTCACTATCTCTTTTCTAATGACTTCTTATCTATCATGTCTTTCCAGTCCTTAAAGTTATTTTTTGACATTTGGTAGTATCAACTTGAGTTAATCTTTTTAAAATGGCCTAAAAATAGAATAATGTCAGCATCCAAGGGCATCTAAAAATATATTTACTTTCCCCTCACATTTGATTGAGCATTTGCCTGGAAATAAATTCTGACTTCTTTTATCTTTATTTTAGCACTTTTAGGAACATGCTTCATTTTCTTTTTATGCCTGTTATTAAAGATGAGATGTTTAAAGTCCAGCTATCTTGTTTATCCCTTCATAGATAAGTTATAGAGGATTTTCTTTATCCTTGGCCTTGTAACACTTGTCTAGGTTTTATGGAAGTACTGGTCTTTCTCAGTTATCTTGCTCCATCCACAGATTTCCTTTTAATGTAAGGAAGGATGCTTTTGTTCCAGGGAAGGAAAATTTATTTTCATTCTTTCTCTCTTTCTTTTTTTTTTTCTTGCTTTGTTTTCCCCTTTCCTAATTTTAAAAATCTATTTGCATCTAAAACTCTTTTTAGAAAGATATGGAAATTCCGTTTATTTCCTAAAATTTCTGAAGCATTTTCTTGACTAACCTTTCAAGATTATTCCTTTGGTCTGTACTTATTTAAATTGTAATGTCCAGATCTTTTAATGACTTTTTTAAAAAAGTTATTCATTTATTTTGAATAGTCTTTTTTTTTTTTTTTTGTTCTCTGATTGCTTATTTTTATAGAAGCCTGGTTTTGTTTTTCAGAGGCAGCATCTTCTATCATGCTTCTGAGGACACCCATCAGAATTTTTTTTTCCCTTTGTTCCCTAAATTATCTGTTCTCTTCCGTGTCATTTGTTCTGATTAGGCTTTCTATTTCATGCTGTTAATTTTCCAAAATTATGCTGATCCTTGGTTTCCTAGATATACTTTTATGTAGCCAGCAAATATTTTTCTCTCCAGTCTATTTCTCACAAAAGCATCCTTCTCATTGGGCAACCTGATAAAACTCAAATTTCTTACTTTCAGAGTTTTATCCAGAACTCCCTCAGCATTTCTCAGGTTGGGCCTAATGGGCCTCTGCCAGACCCTGTCTTTAAGTACAGTGATGATTAATTCATTTATACACATTTTTCTTTCAAAACTGTATGCAAAAACCTCTTAACTATATGATTAAACTTCCACTGTGTTTTTCTCTTTCTTTCTTTTGTACCCATAACAGTGTAAACACTATAATTATCCCTCTCCCTACTCACTTCATCTATTTCTCCCCAAATCCTTACTGACTTTACCCATGTCCCTGAATTTATAACCTTTCTTTGTTTTATTTTTGTTTTCCCTTTTTCTTTGAAGCTTTCAATAAATTTCACCTGGCATTTCCAATCAGTTCTGACCACTAAATAATCTTCCCACCATGCTCTCTTCTCTTACTCTTCATAGTCATGATAAAAATGACTTAAAACTCTGCCAGTGCCAAAGCCTAGGGAGAATGGGGATACTCTTCCAGCAACATTGAATAAACTTCATGATCTGAATTAGCCAGGCTTGCTACTAATACATTTTTAAAGTAAACTGATTTAGAAACTTTGTAAGTTTATTGTAAGTTTATATTTCCAGCATTGATGACCATTTCTTGTTATGTAAAGAATTTAATGGTGCCCTTTAACCCATTTCCCTGAAGCTGGAGACTTACCTGTATGGTTATTTCTTTGACTAGAGGAAAATGTAATCTCGTTACCCTCCTCCCCCTCAAACAATCTTCTCTCCATGCCTTCATCCACCACTTCTTTTCCCAGGTTGTGGTCCTTACCATCACCTTCTCTCACCTTCTTGAAATCTTTGGATCTCTAATGTTCAATAAGAATCAACCACCATCCCTACTGCTGTGGAAAGGTAAGCAGCAGAAATATGATGGACATGAAAGAGAAGAAATCAACTAACAGTAGGCAGGAAGGTCTTTTTCACTGTGTAACAGAGATTTTGTAAATATTAAATCGTTGATTTGTCCTCAAAACATGTTCTTTTGTAGTCTTTCAAATTCCAGCCCTAATCATATAGTCTATTATCTGGGAAGAGATAGAAAGATGTAGGCTGGGAAAAAAAGGTCATTGATCTGCTTTGAATCTTGAAGCTGAATTTCTTCATATCCTTAGTATGAAATGGTTATCATGTCTGGAAATACTCATAAAGAAATAAGTTTATAAATTACTGTAACTTTAAAAAATATTACTTTGAAGACTGAATAATTCAGTTTATGGACTTTATTCTATGTTGCTGAACGATTACTCTTGGTTATACGATAGCTAGTCCTGAAAGCTTGCTATTTTCTAAGTTGGTAACAGGATAGGACACAAAGGAAATAAGTGATACTATAACTCCTTTCATCTTTAGGGATTTTCAGAAGAAAAGGAATCATATAGGAAAAACAAGAAATTATAACTAGAGGTCCCAAGCTGGGATCAAACTTTTACTAGAGAAAATCTTGACACATCTACTTAGTGGCCTATTTTCTTTGGAAAGGAAGTAAGAGGGTCTGTAGATCTAGGGTGTGTATTTAGTGTCAGTGTCACGTGCAATAAGGCATGGGGGAAATAGAGTGAAATAACTTTCAAAAAGACAAATATAACCATAGCTGAGGCACTGCTCTTGGTTTTGTGATATGTTCAAGGAAATGAGAAGTTCTCACATGCTCATGTGAGAGAACAAAGATATTTGGTGAGGGCCAGTGGATGAATAGAGGCCTGCTTGGATTCTTACAAAGATGACAATTTAGTGAAGGATATTTTAGAAGGACTTTACTTTCTAGCATATATGCCACCACTTTGATGCTGGAAATCTCTTTTACTCTAACCACAGCGTAGACCTCAGGAGATTCAGAAGATTCCAATAATAATTTGGCCTTCTTCACCCCTCCTTTATCACATTGCCACATTGACCCCTCTAGAAAGAGAGGCATACTGCATGTTAGAAATAGAGCAACTGAACAAAAACATCCCCTTCTTATGGAGCTTTTATTCTACCGAAATTATTGGAGCACATTAAGCTCACCAAGATGGGACCAGACATATTTATCCTGAGCATTGTGACATTTTTTTCCTCTTAATGTAAGGCCTTTCATAGTCCACTGGCCTTCTGTAATTTAGAGTCATGTGTGACAAAAAACAAAGGATCAGAATGTCAAACTCATGTCACACAACTTAGGTATCTTACCCAGTGTCTAACTTTACTAATAATAACATCAAGAACACAAATAACCAGGACCAGACAATGAAGTGAGAGCTATGGTTACACCATGTCTTAGCTTCCGGTTTCTTCACACATCGCTCATGCTCTAGGACCATGAAAAATACATAAGGTCTTTAATATTAAATAAGAATCATCAGGCTGCCTCACACAAGAGACTAGCGTGGGTTACTAAATATCTTCATTTACGTCCATGCAGTTGCGGAGCTCATATGACATTATCTGGAGTCATGTTTCATAAATCCTTAGATTCTATGTTTGTTTAACACAAGGAAACCTACCAGAGACATCCTTTTAAAAGAATTCAGTGGGTAAAACTCTCCCCCTGGTAAATATTTGTTTATTTTCTAGGGAGTGAATTATTATTATAAGATTAGACCAGGTTGCTTGCATCTTTTCCTTCCGAGGAGCAACCTTGCTTCCCTTCTTACAGGATAAAAAGGTAATAAGGGATTACAGGCCACTTCTTTAATCCCATTCTTCCCAATACGCTATCCAGTCTTTGAGGTGCCAACACACAGCTGTCGGCTCATCTGATTACTGACATTCCTCCTCCACCATGCTCAAGCTTCTGTTAAGAGGGCTTGTGACGTGGCTGGACTGAAAGGTGAATATTTCCTCAAGACCTGATGCTTTCCAATATTTTGCTCCCCAAGGTAAATTTGGATGCCTTTGTGGCACCTGATGTGAGATGTGGACCAGGTGTGAGAATGAGGAAGAAGAGTTGATGTTCCAGTATATTCTTTTTTTTTTTTTTTTTTTTTTTTTTTATTGAATAAAAGTTGTGTACATTAGTTAAACAATGGGGTACAGTGTGGGGACTTAACATTCAATCTGATTTATTTAAACAACCT
>CAUYON010001773.1:0-11863 GCA_963573935.1 Arctocebus calabarensis
GCCCGGCCTCGGCCGAACTGCAAAACAAAAAAATAGCCGGGCGCTGTGGTGGGCGCATGTAGTCCCAGCTACTCGGGAGGCTGAGGCAAGAGAATCGCTTAAGCCCAAGAGCTGGAGGTTGCTGTGAGCAGTGTGACGCCATGGCACTCTACCCAGGGCGAAAAATTTAGACTCTGTCTCTACAAAAAAAAAAAAAAAAAAAAGAAAGGACCTATCGCTTTTGCTTTCTCTGATTTGATCCAGTCACCCTCTCCAATTCGATTCTCCCACCCTCGTTTTGGGACTCTAAGAACACATACCCGTGGCCCAAGCTTCCCATCCCCCAGTTAGCACCGTTTTCTTCTATTTGTTCCTGATTCTTCCAGAATTTCACTCTCATTGAAAAAAAAAAGAGGGCGGCACCTGTGGCTCAGCGAGTAGGGCGCCGGCCCCATATGCCCAAGGTGGCAGGTTCAAACCCAGCCTCGGCCAAACTGCAAAACAGAAAAATAGCTGGGCATTGTGGCAGGCACCTGTAGTCCCAGCTACTAGGGAGGCTGAGGCAAGAGAATCACTTAAGTCTGAGAGTTTGAGGTTGCTGTGAACTGTGGCACCACAGCTATATATGTATAGTATATAGAAAATGTGATTTTTTTTTAGAGACAGAGTCTCACTTTATTGCCCATGGTAGAGTGCGGTAGCATCATAGCTCACAGCAACCTCAAACTCTTGGGCTTAAGTGATTCTCCTGCCTCAGGCTCCTCAGTAGCTGGGGCTACAGGCACCTTCCACAACACCAAGCTATTTTTAGAATCAGGGTCTAATTCTTGCTTAGGCTGGTCTTGAACTCCTGAGCTCAGGCAATCCACTGACCTTGGCCTCCCAGAGAATATATTTTTTTCTAATGCACTCATTTCAACATGTAGTCAATACGAAAATTACTAACGAGCACTATATTCTTTTTTACACCCAGTCTTCAAAATCTGTGTTTCACACACGTAGCACATCTCAGTTAGTACTAGCTGTGTTTCAAGCACTTAATGGCCACCTGTGGCTTGTGACCACCATATAGGGTGGCACAGGTTTGGACAATTGGAGTCATGCAGTGGGAGAGGAGTCTCCTCCTTTCTGCCTTTGCCTCACAGCACAGACTGCACACAGCTGCCTGGGAGAGGAGGCAGGTGGGCTCAGGCTGACGCTTGGGGCCAGCAGTGGGCTGGGGCAGAGTGATTTCAGCATGATGTCTTTAGGAGAGGATAGTTATGCTGGGTGGTAGTTGACCCATGTGTAGTCTGGTTGACTGCAGGGTAATTGGTGGGGGGCTGCAGAGGTTGCTAGCTGGGCTATGAGCTTTGGGGCCAAGACTGTCTCTCCCCTTCCTTGTTCACTCACTGGCTCCATCCCACAAATCTTAAGGGAGCCATTGCTGAGAAGGCATTTGTGAACCAAATAGCCCCCTGCCCTGTGGGGCCCTCAAAAAGTACACAGATCAACATGTAACTCCAGGCTGGGCACACCGTTTCATCTTTGATCCTGCCACCCACCCCAGGCTCCTCCTCCCCCCCAGCTTCCTCCCAGGGGGTGGGGGAGGAGAGGGTTGTGTGCAAAATTACGTATCTAATGCTATGGCATTCCAGAAAGACTTAAAGGTCCTGAGTTTGTATCCTGGCCCAATCATTTTATTACTGGGGAACTTGGGCCAAGATTACAACCTTCCCCGAGCCTCAGGTTCCTCATCGGTAAAATAGGGACAATCTCTTCAGTGTCCTGCCTCCCTGTTGGATGGGGAGGATTGGGAGAGGTTAGATGTGTGTGGCTTTGTAAGCAGGACAGCTCTCCTCAATGTTCAGGGATGGAAGTGAGGGGAAGGTGGAGCCTTGCTGGCTCTAGGGGAGCCTTTCCTGTCCTTGCAGCAGGCGGGGAGGGATTAGGACAGGAGCACCTTGCTGCACGCGGGCCTAGCATGTGCAGGAGCTGGGTGGCAGGGGCCCAAGAGTGAGCTGACGGCTCCCCTGCAGTGTCTCCCTACCTCAAGAGCCTGTCCATGGTGACCGCCAACAAGCTGTTACACCTGCTGGAGGCCTTCTCCACCACCTGGTTCCTCTTCTCCGCCCCTCAGAACCATCACCTGGTCTTCTTCCTCCTAGAGGTCTTCAACAACATCATCCAGTACCAGTTTGATGGTGAGGCAGCACCCCAAGTCCCCAGCCAGCCTCAGGGGCAGGGATCAGGGCAGCCTGTGGGTGAGGGCACCTTCCCATATAAGGAGGGCACAGCCCAGAAACTGGTCCCCAGGGGGTACTTGCCTGCTGGCCTTCTGTTCCCAGTTCATTCATTCAGTGTGCATTCATTGAGCACTTGCTGTGTACTTGGGTGCAGGAGATACAGTAGGGAACAAAGAAAATGTGCTTCCCTCCCCATGGAGTTCACAGCTGGAGATGGAGGCTTCAAACAGATGATCCCCCAGAAGATCATCTTAAATTTAATAAAAGAGAAGTTCAGACACCTGATGGGTGTCTCAGCAGCTGTCCTGCCCAATGTCACAGACACTCGGCTGCCTGGTGTAAATTCAGGCCTTGCCACTCATTAGCTCTGTGATTGAGGGAATGTTACCTAATCTCTCTGAGCCTCAGATGTAAGATGGCCATGACACAGGCCAGGAGGGTGGCTCACGTCTATAATCCTAGCTTTCTGGGAGGCTGAGGTGAGAGGATGCTTGAGCTCAGGAGTTCAAGACCAGCCTGAGCAAGAGTGAGATCCCCATCTCTACTAAAAAAATAGAAAAATCAGCTAGGTGTTTTGTGGACGCCCATAGTCCTAGCTACTTGGGAGACTGAAGCAGGAGGATTGCTTGAATTCATGAGTTTGAGGTTGCTGTGATCTAGGCTGATGCCATGGTACTACTCTAGCCTGGGCAACAGAGTGAGATGCTGTCTCAAAGAAAAAAAAAAAAGGGAAGAAAGAAAAAAAGTTGACTATGACAATAGTACTGAGAGTCCTTATCCTAGAGGCTTTGGGGAGGATTAAGTAAAATAACACACAAAAAGCATAGTGTCTGAAAATTTAAATATTAGCAATTATTATTATTGTTCTTTCCCAAATAACTATACTTTGTACTGATCTGTGAGGGCTGAGTGGGGTGGGTGGAAAGCACTGTGGAGGATCAGGAGAGGACAATGGGCAGGTGTCCTGTGGGGTGTTGAGCTATGAGCAGAAGAGTGTGGTGTGAGGCAGGATCAGAGGGGTGGATGTAAGCCCAGAAGGCCCCGGAAGGTATTTGGCCCTGAGAGCCAGGGGTAGGGAGGGCTGGAAGACAGGTGCTTTCAGTGTGGTTCTCCAGGACTCCTCCCCAGCCGCTTGGCTCAGGGAGAGTCAAAATTCACAGCGGGCTTGGAGTAGACACAGCCAGGCTGCTTTGGGGCCCACCCCTCTTTTCCAGGTGTCATCCCCTGGGTGCTGCATTGTGAGGGGTCTTGGTGGTCCCAGAAGGGGAGGTGTTGTGTGGAGCTCAGGCCAGCTGCTATTTTCCCATAACATAACATCCTGGGATGGTTATGTATGGTGGCACAAACGTCTGCCAAGCTCTGCCCTCCTACCCTCTACGGGGCTTCCTGTTCCACCTCCTGCCCCCGGGGAAGACACCCTCCTGGGTCCTTCCCCACAGGAAACTCCAACCTGGTCTATGCCATCATCCGCAAACGCAGCGTCTTCCACCAGTTGGCCAACCTGCCCACCGACCCGCCCACCATCCACAAGGCCCTGCAGCGGCGCCGAAGGACGCCCGAGTCCTTGTCTCGCACGGGCTCCCAGGAGGGTGCCTCCATGGAGGGCTCCCACCCTGCCGCCCCTGCAGAGCCTGGCACCCTCAAGGCTAGCCTGGTGGCCACCCCAGGTCTGTTGCTGGTGGGTGGGAGGGGTCGGGGCTGGGCGCGGTCTCTGGGGTATGACTCCATCTCTGGCAAAGGGCATGGCCTGCGTTGAGAAGCTGGGGGGATAAAGATGGGCCGCACAGGTGGGGTGGAGGTGTTAGGCTGGGTGTGGGCTCTGAGAGGAGTGGACACAGGTGGGGGTCGGGATCAGACACAACACAGAGCATCTAAGGTGGGTGGAGGAGAGAGGTTCACTACTGTGACAGGGGTCCTCACTCTCACCATGCCCACCTAGGCATTGACAAGCTGACAGAGAAGTCCCAGGTGTCAGAGGATGGCACCTTGCGGTCCCTGGAGCCTGAGGCCCAGCAAAGCTCAGCAGATGGTAGCCCTGCTGAGGGGGTAGGTGACAGGGACTCCTGGAACAGGGTGAGGCTGGGCCGTCCTTTCCTCCCTGGCCTATGGTGTGGGCTGGGCTAGGGCACTGTGGGGTTACCTGCAACAGGGGGGCAGGCACCCTGGGCATCAGAGTTGGCACTGCTGACTCTTGGGGAGGGGCTGGGGGCCTTTCACAGACCCCTCCCTTGTTTACTGGTCACAGTAAAGGCCTTGGCCTTCAGATTCCTCATCCATCAGCCTTATCTGATCTGGCCTTTACCCGGCCTGCCCTGTCAGCCCCTGGTCTGAACCCGTCACTGGGCTGGGCTAGGCTAGAGCTGGGGCCCAGGGCAAAGGGTGATGGGCTGGGCTTTGGGCCTTCACTTCTGTTGGGAGTACCCCTCCCCCTGCAGCAGTCAGTGGGGAGATCTCATTGTCCTCCACCTGCACCTTGTACCCTCTCCTTCCATCGCTCACCTCCATTCCTTTCTGGGGACCAGGAACCCAGCCAGGCATGGAGGGAGCAGCGGCGACTGTCCAACACATCAACCAGTGGACAGTGGAGTCCGACATCAGAGTGGGTGAGGACACTGCTGGAGGAGCCGGGTGCTGGGGTTCAGGAAGATGGCCCTGAGGTGGCCCTGGAACAGCTCAGTGAAGATGTCATCCCTGGGACTCTGGCCTGCGAGCTGGCCTCGGGCTCACATTGTGGCTGGTTGACTTTCCCGTGTGTTTGGCGCCTCTCTGGCTTAGTCGCTTCCTCTGTCTACACTGTCTGCCAGGATTCCCCAGCAGGATTAAGCTCCCATTGCCCACAGTGCTAACTTCCCTAATAAATCCACCTTTCTGACTTCCGAGTTATGTACCCACTCCTCGTGTTTCCTGAGACCACCACTGACTGTGCTGGAACAGGGATGATGCCCATCCCTGCCTAATCATACTGTTGTGAGGGCCGAAGGAGACAGTTTTCAGAAAGGCATGTGGCAGGGTCTGGCCTGTGGAAGGTGGTTAATAAGGCTGCAACCCTCACCATTAACGGCTATTTCCTTTCACGGGCCTGCTTGTTGCTAGGCCCTTGCTACGAGGAGTGAGGATGCTTTGGGCCTCGGGGCACCTGTGGTTCCAGGTTAGGGGCAGGCCTGTCCCATAGCTCCAGCAGGCTCCATCCTCCTCCAGGTCCTCTCTTGGAAGTCGAAGCTGCCGCTGCAGACCATCATGAGGCTGCTGCAGGTGCTAGTCCCCCAGGTGGAGAAGATCTGCATTGACAAGTGAGTCCCCCCAGGGTGGGCGGTGAGGCCTCTGGGGTGGGGCCAGCCCAGGCTCTGTCGGGGTGTGTCTCTGCCCTTCTAGACCTGGGGCTCAAGCTGGAGAGCCCTCCCTTCTCCCTAGGGGCCTGACGGATGAGTCGGAGATCCTGAGGTTCCTGCAGCATGGCACCTTGGTGGGGCTGCTGCCTGTGCCCCACCCCATCCTCATCCGCAAGTACCAGGCCAACTCGGGCACGGCCATGTGGTTCCGCACCTACATGTGGGGCGTCATCTACCTGAGGTGGGCCCCGGGGCAGGTCTGATGTCCACCTAAGGCCTGCCTAGCAGGGCTCACAGGGCCCTCAGCTCTAGCTCCCACCATCTGTGCTGGGGTTAATGTCAAGATAGCTAACCTAGGTGCTCTTATCTGCTTGCAGGTGGGCACCCAGCGCCCAGGGTGGGACATCAGGCTGGAGGGGTTGGTTTAGACAAATGTGCCACCTAGCTGGAGGCCGGAGGGGTTGGTTTAGGCGTCACTGCCACCTAGCTGGAGGCTGGAGGGGGTAGTTTTGGCGTCACTGCCACCTAGCT
The DNA here is from genome assembly GCA_963573935.1 of Arctocebus calabarensis. Classification (NCBI taxonomy): domain Eukaryota; kingdom Metazoa; phylum Chordata; class Mammalia; order Primates; family Lorisidae; genus Arctocebus; species Arctocebus calabarensis. The sequence continues at coordinate 6,065 of CAUYON010001773.1, forward strand.
CCTCCCCAGCATCTTTCCCAAAAGGCACTTCAGCACTAGAGTGACCCCACCACTCCCTCTACAGGAATGTGGACCCCCCTGTCTGGTATGACACCGATGTGAAGCTGTTTGAGATCCAGCGGGTGTGAGGACCGAACCTGCACGGGGCTGGGGCTGGGGGTAGCCAGGTTCCTGGTCCCTGATGCCTCCCCAGACCCACTGTTCTGAGCTTTAAATTACCACGATCAGGCACAGGCAGAGTGGCTGAGTCCTGGGTGGCAAGACCCAGAAGACCCCTGTGGCTGGACCAGCTCTGACCTCCACACCCCAGGCTGGACTCACAGGAGCCTCCTGTCTTCAGGGCTGCAGGTCCCGCCACAGCCTCCACTCTCTGATGACCCTTTTAGGACCCATCCCTCAATGCCCACCTACCCCAAGAAGCCACCAGGTCACTGTGCTCAATGGGTTTGCCCAAGGACCCATGGGCTTTCTCTTGAGGCACCTGGCTGGGAAAGAGAGTCCTTCCCAGCCTTCTAAACTGAAGTCACCTGTTCCAGGCACAGCCAGGCTGCTCTTTCCTACAGACTGCAAAAGCTGGACTGGGCCCCTCCTGTGTTCTTGGGGTTTGGAGTGGGGTGTGGAAGGTCTACTGCTGCATTCCCTCTCCTATCTCCCTCCTACCCAGTCCTCCCTGACTAGCCTACTGCCTGCATGGGGGAGATTCCACCCTCCCCAGCTCAGGCTGCTGGGTCCCCCTCACCCCACTTGTGTCAGTACAATCTTCGCTCTGTACAATCAGCCTCTTTACACAATAAAACCTCCCTCATGCTCTGCCTCTTTGCCCTTGGAGGGGAAAGGTCATGACACGGCCCTTATCTTGAGGAGAGCTGGGGACTCTGCACCAGAGTCAGTCCCCATAGGGCCCTTAGTGCACAACTGAGGCCAGCTTTGTCACTTCCTTGGGTGAGAAACTTCCTGAGGTTTGGGCCCTGGGCTGTGGCCAGTCAGAGAGAAAGCACACACAGGAGGGGCCGGGGGGCCGCCTCAGGCGCCACAAAGACCAAGCTGGGTTGGGGGTGTCCCTGTGATTGCCAGTGCAAGGGAGGGGGTGAGGAGGAGGGCAGAGCCTCATCGCAGGGCCTCACCCTGGCACAGCTCACTGTTTGCTCTGGACTCAGGGAGATGGATGGGCCGTCAGTGCTGCTGTCCCCTCCCTGCCCCACCTGGGCAGCAGAAGCCATGACCTCTATGGTGAGCTAGCTACAGAAAGTCACTTAGAGCTCTGTCCCAGAGAGAGAGTGTGCTAGGGTGGCCCTTCTCACCCCTTCCCATGGATTGGGCAAGGGAAGGACTGGCTTAGATCCCCCGCCCAGGAAAGGGACTATCCCAGCCACATCCCAGCCCCACAACGCTGCACAGGGGAACCGTCTTTCCCTACCTCTGTCCCTGGGAACAAATGCCACAAAGCCTGAATAGTATTGATCAAACAAACAGAGTTTATGCAGCAGGAGAGCTGTTGGGCTCTGCCTGGCAGCTAATTAATGAGCTCATTAGGAGACAGGCTGTGTGGGGAAAGTGGCAGGGCCTCTGGCCAAGCTCTGAGTTCCGAGGGTGTCCTGGGCCACACTTGGACTGTGCACCCTTCCCACAGCAAGGGGCTGACCCTTGAGGCCTCCAAACTCCCCAGGCCCCATCATTTAGGTCTGACCATCCCAGAGAGCAGCTGGGAGGGGGCCTCCCTGCCAGCTTTCTGGGGTGCACCCTGGGCTTACTGATTGTGACAGGAGGGCAGGGGACATGGCATCACAAGCTTGGTGCCCCACCCATGATCTTAGGCTACTGGCACTGCTCTTCTCTTCAGTGAGGGTCTGGGAGCCCAAGGCTGGGCCCCGCACCTGTTGGAATGAGGCATCTGCTTGGCAACTGTGGGCGACCTTTTCCCCAGCCTTAGTACTTTAGGGTTCTGCTGTGAGTGGGTTTCTTGGGCAGATTCAGGCCCCCAGATAGACCTCCACCAGCCCCCCCACAGAGTGCATGCGGTAAAAGACTCCCAGAGGCAGGCCGAAGTTGACGATGGTGAACCACGTCCGGTAGCCATAGAATTCCTTTTCCAGCCCATTCTCAAACTCCGGGTGTATGCCAAATGCAGGCATCATCCACAGCTGGAGGGACAAGAGGTGTGCAGTAGGGGAGGGACCTTCCTGTACCCCAAAGTCCCTAGCCCAGGGGAGGCAGGCCCCAGAACCTGCCGCTCCTCTAGCAATACCCCCAACCCTTGGGCTTTCAGAGCGAGCTGCTCTCCCCCGTGTCTTCCTCACCCCGTACCCCAGAAGGCCTCAGCCATCTGTGTGTCTTGCCTGGGGCCAGCCTGAACTCCAGGTGGACCGTGAGACTGCAGACCACATGCTGCTACCACATGAGCTGTGCAGCTGTTCTGCAGGAATGCCCAGCGTGCGACCTGCTGCGTCAAGCTGGGCTCCCTAGGACCTAGCTGGGGCTTTACTCTTTCTGCTCCTACCTTCTTGTCCAAATTCTGCTCATTCCTTAAGGCTTGGATCAAAGCTTCACAAAGCCTTCCTCTTTTTTTTTTTTTTTTTTTGTAGAGACAGAATCTCACTTTGTCAACCTCGGTAGAGTGCCGTGGCATCACACAGCTCATAGCAACCTCCAACTCCTGGGCTTAGGTGATTCTCTTGCCTCAGCCTCCCGAGTAGCTGGGACCACAGGTGCTCGCCACAACGCCTGGGTATTTTTTTGTAGCAGTTCGGCTGGGGCTGGATTTGAACCCGCCACCCTCAGTATATGGGGCCGGCACCCTACTGACTGAGCCATGGGCACTGCCCCACAAAGCCTTCCTTGATCACTCGGACCCGCATTTCCCTCCCTGAGCTCCTGACCCATTTTAAGCCCAGTTTATGACTCATTCTCTGCCTGGACCAGAGGTATTATACTTTGGGTCAAACAATACTGTGTTGTCTTGGCACTGCCTTGGGCAAGTCCGACAACCAAAGCCTCGGTTTCCTATCTGCCAAATGGGACAGTAATTGTGCCTCTTGCATGGGGTTCTTGTGATGAGTCAATGAGGCGCCTAGGCAGGGCACAAAGAAGTAGCCCTGGGACTCAGAAGCTACCAGAATCTGGGTAGTCATCACCAGTATCTTTTCCTAGGGAGTCCTTAAAAAATCAGGTACTTTCTCATCTCTTTGACTGAATTCAGTGGTAATTTTCTAATTAGTTCACCAGTGTCTCCCCAACTAGACAGTAAGTTTCTGGAGGGTAGAAATCTTATATATTTGTTTGGAAGGAGCACTGAGCTATGTGCTTGGCACATTCATTCATGCCCAGCACCTTGTAGGAAGTTGGGGGACACTTTCAAGAATCATCAAGCTGGAGGCGGCTCCTGTGGCTCAGCGAGTAGGGCGCCGGCCCCATATACCGAGGGTGGCGGGTTCAAGCCCTGCCTCGGCCGAACTGCAAAACAAAAAAATAGCCGGGCGCTGTGGCGGGCGCCTGTAGTCCCAGCTATTCGGGAGACTGAGGCAAGAGAATCGCTTAAGCCCAATAGCTGGAGGTTGCTGTGAGCAGTGTGACGCCACGGCACTCTACCCAGGGTGATAAAGTGAGACTCTGTCTCTACAAAAAAAAAAAAAAAAAATGCTTGGAACTATATGCTGGATAATTACACAAAGTTCCAGATTGCAACGTGGGGCTCTCTCATAGTTCATGAATTCCATTATTTCTTGATCTGTTTACCTGGATTTTTATTTCAATTTATTCCTTACATGAAGAAGTATAAAATTCAGAAGGATAAATGAGAAACATTGGAAAACCAATGGAAGTGCTTTAAAGTACTTCTGTTTAATCACTTTTTTATCCAGCTGCCTGTGATTTGTGGAACCTATTATTTTTACAGAGTATTTCAATATTCCTTATGAATGGGAAAGGATGCCAAAATAGTGTATGCTTTTGGCAAGATGCTTTGGCTATGCTGTTATTGAGGATACTTGGCACAATTTCCTACACAGACTCTTGCACCACAAAAGAATACACAAGTATATTCATATAGTTCATCATGAGTTTCAGGCTCCATTTGGAATGGAAGCTGAATATGCACATCCTTTGGAAACCCTGATTCTTGGAACTGGATTTTTCATTGGAATCGTGCTTTTGTGTGATCACGTGATTCTTCTCTGGGCTTGGTCTTCTCTTGGGCTTCTTGGTCTCTATCATTCGTTTGATAGAGACCATTGATGTCCATAGCGGTTATGATATTCCTCTCAACCCTTTATATCTCATCCCCTTCTATGCCGGCTCTCGGCACCATGATATCCACCACATGAACTTCACTGGGAACTATGCGTCAACATTCACCTGGTGGGAAGAATTTTTGGAACAGATTCTCAGTATCATGCCTATTATGAAAAAATGAAGAAGTATGAGAAAAAGACTGAATAGATTATCTTTTTTTTTTTTTGGCCAGGGCTGGGTATGAACCCGCCACCTGTGGCATATGGGGCTGGTGCACCACTCCGTTGAGCCACATATGCTGCCCCTGAATAGATTATCTCATGTAAATCTTCCAGAAGAAAAACATTTTCCTGAAATGAAGCTGGTAGCTAACATTGCTCCTGGGGAGCAGAAATACTCATGCGTCACAGCTACTAAGTAGTGGAAAGAACATGAACAACCTGTAATTATCTTCCTAGTGGGAACTTTTTCTGCTTTACATACAAGTTCTGTATTTATAGAAATAAATATTTATTTACGTAGGGTTTTCACGAAGATTTAAAGGCCAGGTTGCTAAGCTTACAAACAGGGTTTTAAATAATGAAAAAAGTAATCTGTGTTCTGTGTTTTTCCCCCACTAATATAGAACTAAAGTTGACATTAGGCTTTAAATCTTTCAGATACATGGGCGGCACCTGTGGCTCAGCAATTAGGGCGCTGGCCTCATATACCAAGGGTAGCGGGTTCAAACCCAGCCCCAGCCAAACTGCGTCAAAAAATAGCAGGACATTGTGGCGGGCACCTGTAGTCACAGCTACTTGGAAAGCTGAGGCAATAGAATCACCTAAGCCCAGGAGTTAGAGATTGCTGTGAGCTGTGTGATGCCACAGCACTCTACCAAGAGCGATAGAGTGAGACTCTGTCTCTACAAAAAAAAAAAAGTTAAATCTTTTAGATATATACTGGTGATTTTGGCATTATATTTAACTTTATAAATATTTTTAAGGATTTGCCTAAAGATCAAAATATCATGGGATGAACCACATCGGTTGATACAGTGACTAGAGATGCCAAATCAGGAATAGCCAACACCAGGATCTTCCACACTTGTCTGGAGATGACCGTTTGGGGTGATTCTGTCCTTCTTTGAAGAACCCTTTTTGACTGCATTCAGCATAACGCGTTTCTTAATTGATGACAGTGGAATATTTTAGTCTGAAGGTTTTTCCACATTACTTGAATTTTTAAAAAAATTAAAGAGCTTTATCTACCCTTTCATCAATTTTCCATTTACTTAAATCTGTATCTGGAAACTCTGTGAACTGACTTGCTGTATTTGCACTTTGAGCTATTCAAATAAATGTGATTTTTGTCTGAAAAAAAGATTTTATGAATTAAAGGAAGTATCAACCTTTATACAAAAAATACTTTCTATGTTACATGGTATTCTTCGTGATGAGTTTTGCTGTAAGAAAGTTGCATTTCTTGCAGATTTATGTCAGTATTGGAATACACTTAATAAGATTCTGCCAGAAATCATGAAAATATTCTCACATCTACAGATAAAATCAATGCTTTCAGAGAAAAGTTAGG
>CAUYON010001774.1:0-10913 GCA_963573935.1 Arctocebus calabarensis
TAGTAAACGAGAAAATCTCATGAATGTTATGTCAATCAGGTTGATAAAAATATCTCAGATTGCATGTGAAGCCCGCACACTGTACCCCATGATTGAACTAATGTACACAGCTATGATTCAATAAAAAAAAAAAAAAAGAAAGAAAATGGGAGGTAAATGTTGGGTATATATGGTTACACACAGTTGCAGCTAAGAAAGGGAGAAGGTGGGAGGGAAAATAAGAAATAAAAAATTACCTATTAGGGCTGGCACCGTGGCTCACGCCTGTAATTCTAGCTCTCTGGGAGGCCTAGTAGGATGGATTGCTTGATCTCAGAAGTACAAGACTAGCCTGAACAAGAGCAAAGACCCATCTCTACTAAAAATGGAAAAACTAGCCAGGTGTAGTGGCTCACCCCTGTACTCCCAGCTAAACCAGAGGCTGAGACAAGAGGATTGCTCAAGCCCAAGGATTTGAGGTTGCTGTGAGCTATGTTGCCACAGCACTCTACTGAGGGTAACAAAATGAGACACTGTCTCATAAAAAAAAAAAAAAAAAAGTTACCTATTGGGCACAACATATATGTGCTATTTAGGTGACAGATACACTAAAAGCCCTGACTCCACCACTATACAATTTCTACATATAACAAAAAACAATTCTACCCCATAAAGCTATCAAAATAAATTAAGGGAGAAAAACAAAACTCTGGCACTGTGTGACTGAAGGTGACCACAATTTTGGATAAAGGCGTTAGAATTCAAAACTACCTTAGATTTATGGATAAATGATTCATAAAATGTGAGATTTATTTTTTTTTATTTTTTTAAAATGGAAACTTATTGCTCATCAAAACAGAAAGTAAATTAAAATTAATACATGGCAAACAAAACAATGTTAAATTCTAGCAAGACATCTGATTGAGAAGACATCAACTTTTGTAAAGCAAAAGTTAGCATCTGCTCTACACAGGAGTTTTAACATTGAGAAATAGCTAAGGGTATTTAAGGGTCTGCACCTAGATCTGCTTTGTCTTTGTTTTGTTTGTTTGTTTCTTTTTTAAAATAATTTTATTAAACATAATTGTGTACATTGGTACAATCATAGGACAGAATGTGCTTCACATACAATCAGAAATTTTTGATCGTACTGTTAGAGATAGCCTTCATGGCATATTCTTGATCACTATATAAAGACATTGATACTCTACATTTAATAAGCTTCACCAGTACCCTGCTAAGATGCACCATAGATGTGATCCTACCAATCATCATCTTTAAAACTAAGTATCCCTTTCATCTTCTTTCTTTAGCCTTTTAAATATTTTTCACTGATACTTTCATTCTCTTCATGTGCTGCCTTCAAATGTATGCCTTTTTACCTTTCTCTGGGACTAGGCAATTTCCCCCTGCTGTGACTTTTCAATCCCTGCCTTTTTATACTGGTCACATTTTTCCTTCCCATATTGAAAACCTGTTCTCTAATACACAGTGAATAGGGCTCAAGTTTCATACCTTGGTATTCAGGCCTTTCATGAATTTTCACCAAATTACTTGTCTGCCATGTGAAAAATTCCCACTTGAGTCAAGTGCATACTCTCACATGCCTAGAATAGCACACCTTCAGCCCCTTTGCTCAAACTTGGCCCAAGCTATGGTTTGTCTTTGGTTTTTTAAAATTCCTACTTGAGTCAAGTGCATCCTCTCACATGCCTAGAATTGCACACCTTCAGCCTCTTTGCTCAAATTTGGCCCAATCTATGGTTTGTCTTTGGTTTTTTGTTTGTTTGTTTATTTGTTTGTTAGGTTTTTTTGAGATAGAGTCTCACTAAGTCACCCTCAGTAGAGTGTTGTGGCATCACAACTCACAGCAACCTCAAACTCTTGCATTTAAGTGAGTCTCTTGCCTCAGCCTCCCAAGTAGCTGGGACCACAGGCACCTGTCACAATGCTCAGCTATTTTTTAGTTGTAGTTGTCACTGTTGTTTGGCAGACCCGGGCTGGGTTTGAATCCACCAGCTCCACTAGCCACTGAGCTACAGGCACTGAGCCACCAAGGTTTGTCTTTGAAACTAATACAATGTTACTATGAATCCAGTTCACAGCCCACTTTCCTTTGACTTCTACAGTGAATAGAAGCTGCCTCCTTCAATCACATTGGCATCTGTTAATAGTCAATTGGCTCTCAACGCACATTACCTTGAACCGTGGGTTGCTTTTTTCTTATATAACTTTTTTCAACTTTCAATTGATTGAAAAAATTTGAAAGCATAACCTCTTTACATCTCCCTTTAAATGTACATGATAGTGAATATTCATTGATTTTTTCCATTGGTAATCTTGATTTTTCTCATCTCCAATTGTATGTGGTTTCTTTTTCTATGATATCTTCATAATCATACACAAAACCCAACACATTTAATATTGTTCTCATAAGACTGTTCAATCATTTCATTCTAGAGAATAATTAATTTCTGATATAAAAATTGAAAGGAGCAAGAGGAAAATGATAAGGTAGAGATAAAAGACAAGGAGTGAAAAAATAGAGAAGAGGAAGAAAAAGGAAAATAAAAAGGAAAAGAATTCCCAGGGTCTTGCTTCCTCTAAGTCTAATAACTCAGAAATTACTTATAATCCTTCTAATCATTCAATTCCTACATGGGAGAAGCAGATGAGAGGATGATAGCTCTCATCAGTTATTCTCTGGACATATTTCTCAGATTCAACATTTCTAAGCAAAACAGGTAGCAGCTTTACCTCTACAATGAAGCAAGTTCTGTCCCATCCAATCAGCCTAGCTGAATGGAATGACTGTCATTTCACTTCTAAGGATCAAATTATTCCTTAACTGCTTTACATTTTCTATTATTATATTTCTCCCCCTTTACCACTGATTAAAGAATAATGTGTAGCATTCAGTGGTGGCCTTGTTATCTATTGAAGCAAATTATATCATTCTCACTAAATCCATCAAGTTGAAATGCTAAAAATGAATTCCTCCTAAAGGCATAAACAAACTACTTTTTAATACATAGAATATCATAACAGATTGTCCTTGGCTGTTCACTATACTGTATATTCTGACACTTGTTAGTGTATTTACAGTGTTTCTACTAAAAAAAGAATTGATCAAGGGAAAACAGCCAAATTCAGAATGTTTTAAATCTACATTACATACTGTCAAAATAACTTTTAAATATATGCAAAACTGAATATTTGCAATTCAAAACAAGAGCACATAAGGGAGAAATAGAACATGCTTCCATTTCATATAAATCACATTACAAAGAAGTTATTTGAACCATCCATATTTTAACAACTCACAGAGAAGTGTATGGCAGAGTAAAAGAAGAGAACCCCTCTCCCAGAGATTGCTATTACAGTGAAAAACAATAATCTTGAGAAAAAAAGATAAAGACACAGTATTAAAAGTTGAGCAAGGGATGAAATAATTCAGAGGATGACAGATGGTATTCTGATTTTAGCGTAACCATCATTTTGATAGTCTAATAGGAACACTAGAATTAGATTACTGATACATTGATAAACATCTACTAAGGGAATGGCACTGTCTCTGGTTTGTGGGAAATATTTTAAGAAAGGCATTTAGTGTTTGTGCTGAAGGAGTACATCATCTTCTATGGGATAGAAAAGTAATTCAAAGAGAAATCAAGAGACAAATGCAAGGCAGCATGGGATTAAATACAAACTATGGGTATTAATTGAAAGGGTAATAACAGAAATTCACAGAAGGGTGAGAGAGCTGTTTAATGGAGTGGTCAATATAGATTCTCAAAGGAGTCAAGGAGAATTTAGGACAGGGTCAGCAGCCCTCAGAAACTGACATAAGCACACCCTGTTTCATTGTGCTTTCCATTGTTGCCCTTGGCAGAGACTCTTTATCACAAATTGAATGTTTGTGACAACGCTTCATAGAGCAAGTCTATCTGTGCCATTTTTTCAGCAGCATGTGCTCATTTCTTGTCTCTGTGTTCTATTCTGATAATTCTCACAAAATTTTAAACATTATTTTTATATCTGTTATGGTAATCTGTAATCAGTGATCTTTGTTGTTACAATTGTAATTGTTGTGGGGTTCCAGGAATCATGCCAACATACGAAAACAAACAATCCATAAATGTTGTGTTTGTTCTGTCTTCTACCAGTCAGCCATTGGCCTGTCTGTGTCCCTCTCCTCAGGCCTCCTTATTCCCTTGAACGCAATCATATTGAAATTAGGCCAATCAATAAACTTGCAATGGCCTCTTACATGTTCAAGTGAAAGGAAGAGTTGCCTCTCTCCTGCTGTAAATTGAAAGCTAGAATGATAAAGCTTAGTGGGGAAGGCATGTTGAAATCTGAGATGGGCTGAAATCTAGCCCTCTTCAGCCAAACAGTAAGGCAAATTGTGAGTACAAAGGAAACGTTCTTGAAGGAAATGGAAAATGCTATGCCAGCGAACACAGGAATAATAAAGTGAAAATAGTCTTAGTGTTGATATGGAGAAAATTTTACTGGTCAGGATAGAAGCTCAAACTAGCCATGGCATTCACTTAGGGCAAAGCCCTAATGCTCTTCAATTATATAAAGGCTGAGAGAGGTCAGGAAGCTATAGAAGAAAAGTTGGAAGCCTGAAGAGATTGACTCATCAGGCTTAAAAAAAGAAAGAAAACATCTACTTCATATATGATGTAACGGTATAAAATAAAACAGCAAGTGTTGATGGAAAAGTTGCAGTAGTTTTCTTGCAAGAGATCTAGCTAAGATCATGGATAAAGGCGGCTATACTAAGCAACAGATTTTCAGTTTTGATGAAAAAGCTTTATATCATAAAAAAAAAAAAGATGCCATTTGGGACTGCCATAGCTGGAGAAGAAAAGTCAATGGCTGACTTTAAAGCTTCAAAGGACAAAAAGACTCTCTTGTTAGGGGCTGAAATAACAGATGACTTTCTGTTGATGCCAATGCTTATTTACCACCCCTACAGTCCCATGACCCTTCAGAATCATGATAAATCTATTCTGCCTGTGCTCTATAAGTGGAAAAACAAAGCCAGGGGGACAGCTTATCTGTTTATAGCAAGGTTTACTGAATATTTTAAGAACATTATTAAATCTTGTTTCCCAGAAAAATTAAATTCCTTTCAAAATGATGCTACTTATTGATAATGTACTTGGTCACACCAGAACATTAACTTTATCCTATTTTTTATTGATAGTTGTGCATGTGGGGGGGAAGCATGTGATAGTTTGATACATGTATAGAATGTGTAATGATGAAATCTGGGTAGTTGGGAACTTGGAGGTGTCAATCTGGCTTTGTTCTTAAATGGGTATGAGTCAAACCTGAGAATGAGAACTACCATATAGCCATTTGGTTCAGGTACCAGTAACAATCAATCTGCAAAACCAGAGAAGAATTTGCTCAAGCTAGCATCCTGAACACCAGAGTAGAGTATGAGATGAATAGTAGAGCTGACCTAACCCTGCTGAGTAAAGCCTTATCAACTGAACCTCATTTGACCCCCTGACCCATGAGCGAGCACAGCTAAGATTAGAACAGTCATTCCGCCAAACTTCAGCTATGGAAGCTGATCCTGAACCAATCTAGCTATGAAAAAATAAAGGCTTATTGCCATCTGCTATCATCAAAAATCAGATGGTAATATGTGGATGGTTTTAGATCTGGGTTTTCTGTCTGTTCCATTGGTCTATGTCTCTATTTTTGTACCAGTACCATGCCATTGGTTACTATGAACTTGTAATACAGTTTGAAGAGTGATGTCTCTATAATTATTTCTCTTGCTTATAGTTGTTTGGGTTATTAGGCTCTTTTCTGGTTCTAAACAAAGCAGAGAATTATTTTTTCTAGGTCTGTGAATAATGATGTTGGTATTTTGATAGGGATTGCATTGAATCCATAAATAACTGGGTAGCATAGGCATTTTTACAGTGTTGATTCTGCTGATCCATGAGCATAATATGTTTTTCCAATTGTTTGTGTCATCTGCAATTTTCTTCTTCTGTGATTTGTAGTTCATTTGTAGTGACCTTTCATCTCCTTGGTTAAATATATTCTTAGGTATTTTATTTTGTCTGTAGCCATTGTGAAAGGTATTGAGTATTTGATTAGATTCTCAGCTTGACTGTTGTTGGTGTATAAGAAAGCTACTGATTTTTGCACACAGATTTTATAACCTGAGACTTTGCTGCATTTATTTATCAATTCCAGGAGTCACTTGGAGAATCTTTGGCATTTTCTAGATGTAAGATCCCACCATCAGCAAATAGAGATAATTTGACCTCCTCTTTCCTGGTGAAGATAACCTCAATTTCCTTCTTACCACTCTGGCTAAGACTTCTATGCTGATTAGAAGTAATGGCTATGGGCATCTTTATTTTCTTCCAGTTCTAAGTGAGAATTCTTTCAACTTTTTCTCATTCATCACCATGTTACCTATGGATTTGTCATATATGGCTTTTATAATTTTGTGATATGTTACATCTATGCCTATTATGTCAAAAAAATTATCATAAAAGTATTCATTGCTTTTTCTGAAGCTATTGAGATGATCACATGATCTTTGATTGTGCTTGTATTTATGTGGTTAATCACATTTATGGAATTATGTATGCTAAACTATATTTGCATCCATGGGATGAAACCCACCTAGTTGTGGTGGATTACTATATTGATTTGCTGTTGAATTCAGTTAGCTAAATTTGCATTGAGAATTTCTGCATCTATATTCCTAAGGGATACTGGTCTGTAGTTCTATTTTGCTCTTGTTGCTGTTGCGTCTCCAGGCCTAGGTATTATGGTGATACTGACTTCACAGAATATATTGAGGAGGATTCCTTTCTTCTCAATTTTATGAAATAATTTCTTCAGTATAGATAATAATTATTCTTTGTAGGTCTGATAAAATTTGACTGTGAAGCCATCTGGTCTGGGGATTTGTTTTTGTTGGAAGATTTTGTATTGCAGCCTTAATGTCATTGTTCATTAACAGTATGTTCTTTGACAAAGAAGGAAACAATACTAGGGAAAAAGAATTCCTGTTCAATAAATGGGTCTGGGAAAATTGGATAGTCACCTGTAGGAGATTAAAACAGGATCCTTATCTCCTACTATTCACAAAAATTAATTCAAGATGAAAAACAAACTTAAATCTAAAGCATGAAATCATGAGAATTTCAAAAGAAAATGTTGCAAAACATCTTCTAGATGCCTTCCTAGGCAAAGAATGTATGAAAAAGACTCCAATGGCAATCACAGTAACAGCAAAACTAAATAAAGAGGATCTGCTTAAGTTAAAAAGCTTCTTCATGGCCAAGGAAACAATCCACAGAGCTAACAGACAACTTACAGAATAAGAGAAAATATTTCCATGTTATATATCTGATAAAGGGCTAATAATCAGAATCTACAAAGAACTCAAGAAAATCAGCAGGAATAAAATCAAATAACCCAACTAAAAAGAGGGCAAAATACATGAACAGGAACTTTTCAAAAAAAGATATACTAATGACTCATAAATATATGAGAAAATTCTCAGCATCACTAATCATCAGGGAAATGCAAATTAAACCTACAATGAGATATCACCTAAAAGGAAATGGCATTTATCAAAAAGTTCCAGAACAATACATACTGGTGGGAATGTGTACAGGAAGAAACATTTATACCCTGTTGGTGGGGCTGAAAACTAGCATAACCCTTATGGAAAATAGTACAGCGAATCCTCAAAGAAATAAAAGTAGACCATTTGATTGACCATTTTGACTATTGGGTATTTACCCAAAGGAAAGAAAGTCATTTCTTCAAAAAGACACTTTCACTCAAATGTTTACTGAAGCACAATTGCTAATCACAAAGATGTGGAATCAACCCATTGCCATTATTTTATGAGTAGAAATAATATATGGTATTTGTATACCATGGAGTACCCCTCAGCCATTAAAAATAAATGAACTAACACTTTTGCAACAATCTGGACGGACATGGAAACTATTCTCTTAAGTGAAATACTGCAAGAATGGAAAAACAAACACCACATGCACTGATTCTAAAACTGGACCTAACTTCTCAGTGCTCAGGTGCACATACGGAAATCAAGAGGGGAGGATTGGTGAAATCATGCCTAATAGGTAAAATATATACGAATGGGTGATAGACCCACTTATAACTTTGACTCAAGCAGTTCAAAAGCAAGCCATGTAAGCAAAATATTTCCCTCTCTGTAATATTCAGGTATTAAGAAATTATTTATTGTCCTATGCTTCTGAGATATTTTGATTATTAAGAAACATCTTGTCTAATTAGCTAATTGAATTGAATTGAAAACATTCCTGACCTAAATAGAGTTTTACAGTATACCTCCCTATCCTTTTATTCCTTTCCTCTTTTTTTTTTTTTGACTTTTTTTTTATTGTAGGGGATTCATTGAGAGTACAAGAAACCAGGTTACACCGATTGCATTTGTTAGGTAAAGTCCCTCTTACAAATCGTGTTTTGCCCCCAAAAGGTGTGACACACACCAAGATCCCACTCCCCTCACTCCTTCCCTCTCTCTGCTCTTCCTTTCCCTACCTTCTCCGTCATTCTTTCTCTCTCTGCTCTCTCCTTCTCCTACCCCCACCATATCATTAATTGTCATTCATTGTGTTCATATCAAAATTGAGTAAATGAGATTCATGCTTCTCCATTCTTGTGATGCTTTACTAAGAATAAGGTGTTCCACTTCCATCCAGGTTAATGCAAAGGATGTAAAGTTTCCATTTTTTTTAATGGCTGAATAGTATTCCATAGTGTACATATACCACAGCTTATTAATCCATTCCTGGGTTGGTGGGGATTTAGGCTATTTCCACATTTTAGCGATTGTAAATTGAGCTGCAATAAACAGTCTAGTGCAAGTATCCTTATGATAAAAGGATTTTTTTCATTCTGGGTAGATGTCCAGTAATGGGATTGCAGGATCAAATGGGAGGTCTAGCTTGAGTTCTTTGAGAGTTCTCCATACTTCCTTCCAAAAAGGTTGTATCAGTTTCAGTCCCACCAGCAGTGTAAAAGTGTTCCCTTCTCTCCACATCCACGTCAGCATCTGCAGTTTTGAGATTTTGTGATGTGGGCATTCTCACTTGGGTTTGATGGTATCTCAGGGTGGTTTTGATTTGCATTTCTCTAATAATTAGGGATGATGAGCATTTTTTCATATGTTTGCTAGCCATTCATCTGTCTTTTTTAGACAAGGTTCTATTCATGTCTCTTCCCATTGATATATGAGATTGTTGGCTTTTTTCATATGGATTAATTTGAATTCTCTATAGAGCCTAGTTATCAAGCTTTTGTCTGATTTAAAATGTGCAAATATCCTTTCCCATTGTGTAGGTTGTCTATTTGCTTTGGTTGTTGTCTCCTTAGCTGTACAGAAACTTTTGAGTTTAATTAAGTCCCGTTTGTTTATTTTTGTTGTTGCAATTGCCATGGCAGTCTTTTTCACGAAGTCTTTCCCTAGGCTGATATCTTCCAGTATTTTTCCTATACTTTGTTTCCGGATTTTTATTGTGTCATACCTTAAATTTGAGTCCTTTATCTATCTTGAATCAATTTTTGTGAGTAGAGAAATGTGAGGGTCCAGTTTCAGTCTTTTACATGTGGATATCCAGTTCTCCCATCACCATTTATTGAATAGGTAGTCTTTCCCCCAAGGTATGTTCTTCATAGGTTTATCAAAGATTAGGTGGTTATTAGATGTTAGTTTCATTTCCTGGTTTTCTTTTAGATTCCAAATGTCTATGTCTCATTTTTGTGCCACTACCATGCTGTCTTGACCACTATGGCTTTGTAATACAGCCTAAAATCTGGTATGGTGTGTCTCCAGGTTTGTTTTTATTACTAAGAAATGCCTTAGCTATACGGGTTTTTTTCTGGTTCCATATAAAACGCAGAATTGTTTTTTTCAAATCTTGAAAGTACGATGTAGGTATCTTAATAAGGATGACATTAAATAGGTAGATTGCTTTGGGAAGTATAGACATTTTAACAATGTTGATTCTTCCCAGCCATGAGCATGGTATGTTCTTCCATTTGTTAATATCCTCTGATGTTTCCTTTCTTAGGATTTCATAATTTTCTTTATAGAGGTCCTTTGCCTCCTTTATTAGGTATATTCCTAGGTATTTCATTTTCTTTGAAGCTATGGTGAAGGGAGTTGTGTCCTTACTTAGCGTCTCATCTTGACTGTTATTGGCATATACAAAGGCTAATGACTTGTGGACATTGATTTTATATCCTGAGATTTACTGTATTTTTTTATGACTTCCAGTAGTCTTATGGTTGAGTCTTTGGGGTTCTCTAAGTATAAGATCATATCATCAGCAAACAGGGAGAGTTTTACCTCCTCTGCTCCCATTTGGATGTCCTTTATTTCCTTGTCTTGCCTAATTGTATTGGCTAGAACTTCTAGCACTACGTTGAATAGTAATGGTGACAAAGGACAACTTTGTCTGGTTCCAGTTCTAAGAGGAAAAGTTTTCAATTTTACTCCATTCAGTAAGATATTAGCTTTGTGTTTGCCATAGATAGCTTTGATCAGTTTCAGAAATGTGCCACGTGTTCTAATTAGAAAAGGATGCTGGATTTTATCAAATGCTTTTTCTGCATCTATTGAGAGGATTGTAGGATCTTTGTTTTCACTTCTGTTAATATGGTGGATAACGTTTATGGACTGGGGTATGTTAAACCAGCCTTGCATCCCTGGGATGAAACCTACTTGATCATGATGTATGACTTTTTTTTTTTTTATAATTTTATTGAATCATAATTCTGTACATTGGTGCAATCATAGGGCACGATTCATATACATTCAGAAATGTTTTGATCATACTGTTACAGATAGCCTTCATGGCATTTTCTTGATCACTATATAA
>CAUYON010001776.1:0-21345 GCA_963573935.1 Arctocebus calabarensis
TTGTCTTGTGATTTTTTTTGAGGTGAAATTTAAGTTTTTGTGTGAGTAGTACTATTATAACTATCTTGAGTGTCTTGCTTGTACTGTATCACATCATACCTTTGTTTAATTCTTAATAAACTGTTCACTTGTTAAAAAAAAATCAAAATTAATGTACACAAATCAGCCAAGCTGAGAGTCAAATCAAAGACTCAATACCAATTGCAATAGTTATAAAGAAAATAAAATACTTAGGAATATACTTAACCAAGGAGGTAAAAGATCTTCACACAAAGAATTCTGAAACACTGACGGAAGATGACACAGATAAAAAGCAGATCATGATCATGGATCAGTAGAATCCATGTTGTTTAAGTGTCCATACTGTCAAAAATGATTTACAGATTCAACACAATCTCCATCAAAATACCAATGTATTATTAATTATAATATATTTATAAATATATTTCAGATCTAGAAGAAATAATTCTACGCTTTGCTTGGAACCAAAAAGGAACCCAAATAGCCAAAGCAATCTTAAGCTAACAGAATAGATCTGAAGGCACCACATTACCATACTTCAAACTATATCACAAGGATATAGCAGTCAAAACAGCATGGTATTGACACAAAAAATAGAGACATAGTTCAATGGAACAGAACAGAGAATGCAGATATACAACTACCTATCTATAATCAACTGATCTTCAACAAGGCAGACAACATACACTGGGAAAAAGTATCCCTATTCAATAAATGGTGCTGGGAAAATTGGATAGCCACTTGCAAAAGAAACAGGACCCATATTTCTTGCCACTTACAAAAATTAATTTAAGATGGATTTTATAGTAAGGAATGAAACCATAAAAATTCTATAAGAAAATGTAGGAAAACCCTTCTAAACACCAGCAGAGGCAAAGAATTTATGACTAAGACCCCCAAAGGCAATTGCAGCAGCAACAAAAATAAATGGGATTTGATTAAAAATCTTCTACACAGCAAAAGAAATAATCAACAGAGCAAATAGACAACCTGAAGAATGGGAGAAAATACTTGGAAACTATACATGTGATAGAGGTCTAATATCCAGAATCTACAAAGAATTCAAAAAAATCAGCAAGGAAAAAACCAAACAACCCTAATAAGAAGTAGACAAAAGACATGAACAGAAGCTTTTCAAAAGAAATAAAAGCCAACATCACTAATCACCAGGGAAATGCAAATTAAAACCTGATTAGATATCACCTTACCCCTGTCAGAATGGCTATTATAAAAAAGTCAAAAACAATAGGCGCTGGCGTGGATGCAGAAAGGAACACTTGCCCACTGTTGGTGGGACTGCAAATTAGTAGAGTCTTTATGGAAAACAGTATGGAGATTCCTCAAGGAACTAAAAGTAGACCTACCATTTGATCCCACTCCTGGTATCTACCCAAAGGAAAAGAAGTCATTTTATCAAAAAGACACCTATACTTGAATGCAGCACAATTCCTAACTGCAAAAATGTAGAATCAATCCAGTACTCATCAATTCATGAATGTATTAACAAAATGTGGTGAGTGGGTGTGTATACACACACACACCATGGACCACTACTCATAAAAATGAATGAATTAATGCCTTTTGCAGCAATTTGGACAGAACTGGAGACTATTATGCTAAGTGGAGTATCTCAGGAATGAAAAACAAATACCATATGTACTCTCCAATAATTTGGAACTAATTGATGGGCACACATGGGCACAGAGAGAAGTAAAAGCCATTGATTATTAAGAAAAGGAGAAGAATGGCTCGGCGCCTGTGGCTCAACGGGCTAAGGCGCCAGCCACGTACACCTGAGCTGGCGGGTTCGAATCCAGCCCCAGGGCTCGCCAAACAACAATGACGGCTGCAACCAGAAAATGGTCGGGCATTGTGGCGGGTGCCTGTAGTCCCAGCTACTTGGGAGGCAGAGGCAAGAGACTCGCTTGAGCCCAGGAATTCGAGCTGTGATGCCACAGCACTCTACCCAGGGTGACAGCTTGAGGCTCTGTCTCAAAAAAAATAAAAAAATAAAAATAAATAAAAAAAAAAAAGAAAGAAAAGGAGAAGAAGGAAGGGAAGAGTAATAATACGATGAATACTATTCAGGTGATAGTCACACTAATAGCCCTGATTTAACCATTATAAAAGCAAACCATGTAACAAAAACACGTGTATCCCCTTACTATTCTGAAATTGAAAACAAAATGAAGCTCTGAATACCAGGGCAACATTAAATAAAATCTGTGTTCTCAGCATGCCGTCTCCTGTGATTCTTTAAGAATTGCATTTTTATTGTTATTTATGTATTCATTTTTGAGGCAGAGTCTCACTTTGTAGCGCCCGGTAGAGTCCATGGCATCATAACTCACAGCAACCTCAAACTCTTGGGCTCAAGAGATCCTCTGGCTTCAGCCTCCCGAGTAGCTGGGACTACAAGTGCCTGCCACAATGCCTACCTGCCACAATGCCTACTATTACGAACTGCATTTTAAAATAAGAGAATAAGGAAGCATTTCTTGTGCTAATTTTTTTTTTTTTTTTGGAGACAGAGCCTCAAGCTGTCACCCTGGATGGAGTGTTGTGACATCACTGCTCACAGCAACCTCCAATTCCTGGGCTCAAGCAAGTCTCTTGCCTCTGCCTCCCAAGTAGCTGGGACTACAGGCACCCGCCACAACACCCAGCTATTTTTTGGTTGCAGCCGTCATTGTTGTTTGGCGGGCCCGGGCTGGATTCAAACCCGTTAGCTCAGGTGTATGTGGCTGGCGCCTTAGCCTGTTGAGCCACAGGCGCCGAGCCTCTTGTGCTAATTTTTTTCTGTGTCTTCTTGCACAGAATACTTGCTTCTCTGCACTACCAGAAAACAAGCTGTAATTGAAGCTGTTAGTATTGGCTGTCATTTAAAAATATGCACCATTCTTGTTCACATGAAACAAGAAGAGCTGATCTGCTCCCCTCTTCCATCCTGCAGCCTAGAATTCAAAGTCCGTGGGAATACTTAGCTCATCTGGGCATCTAGGCACCAAGTCACCACTGGCTCAGCAAAAGCTACTAATAATCCAGGAAATAATGATGTGAACCCTGTCTTTCTTACCCTTTGTGGTTTAGCTACAGTAATTGCCAAGGTATTTATTTATTTATTTATTTATTTATTTATTTATTTATTTATTTTTGAGGCAGAGTCTTACTATGTCACCCTTGTTAGTGGCATCACAGCTCACAGCAACCTCCAACTCTTGGGCTCAAGCAATTCTCTTGCCTCAGCCTCCCAAGTAGCTGGGACTACAGGTGCCTGCCACAATGCCCGGCTATGTTTTGGTTGCAGTTGTCATTGTCGGTTAGCTGGCCTGGGCCAGGTTTGAACCTGCCAGCCTCAGTATGCGTGGCCGTTGCTGTAACCACTGTGCTACAGGCACCAAGCCTGCTAAGGTATTTTCTGAGTTTTTGCTATTTGTTGTGATGCTGTAGACGACACTCATCTACCAATTTCAGTTTTATCGGCTGGAGTACTTCTCAGGAAGCTCAAGGTTGAGGAGGATGCCACTGTACCAAGAGTGACCTATTTCTTCAGATGAGACTAGTGCTCTGGTCTATGTTTGTCGTATCTGATTTAGTTTCCAAACTAATTAGCCTAGTTTAATTCCCTGATGCTTTATCAGCTAATGGTTAGAGAAATTTGATTAATTTTTACTGAACACGCTCATCACAGAGCTGTGCGAAATGGGTAATTCTGCACTCTGGAGAAATGAGGCCGGCCAGACCCGTGTGGACGCCAGTCTGGTCTTCCTGTTTGTCTATCCCCGACTCCCACTCCTACCTCTGTGCTGAAACTGCGTTTCCTGCCAACACTGAGCATGTATTTTTAGATAAATGACACAACCAGCCCAGTCTTTTTATGTAATCATATGAACCATAAAAATATTTTATGGTAAACAGAAATCCAGACTCATTATTTTCTTCAAATCTAAACAAACTGAAATCTGCCTGTCCATAATCAGGGTTCCCCAGGTTTATTTTACTTACAGACATCAGAGACAGAAATCACACTGTACCTGATAATAAAAGCTGTCCTATCACACAGCACTGTGCTCAGGGCCCTGGGAGACGCTGACAGGTGGATTCGGTGCTGCATGGCGCTCCCCACAGAACGGAGTTAGGGCGACTGTTTACTCTCACCTCATCAGGAGAGGACGCAAAGTTTAAAACTGCATTTTGTAGACACCACACACTACAGCTAGAGATTGGATGTGAACCAACTAAAGACACCTGAGCAAAATTAGGATGTTGGACATGAAGCAGGGGGTCTCCCCAGACAGATTTTGACTGGCCGGGGGCAGCTTTATGGAGGTGTAACAGACAAATCAGAATTATATTTGTTTGATTAGAACCTGGGCTGAAGTAAAAGGTACACAACTTGATATTTTTTCTCTTTTCATCAGAGAAAGGATCTCACTCTCTCACCCATGTTGGAGTGCAGTGGCGTGATCCCAGGTCCCTGCAACCTCCAACTCCTAGGTACTAGGTTCAAGCCTCAGCCTCCCGAGAAAGCTGGTACTACAGGTGTACACCACCACACACAGCTTTTTTTTTTTCTTTTCCTTTTTTTTTTTTTTTAAAAAGACGGCACTCTCATTACATTGCCTACGCTGATCTTCAACTTCCGTCCTCAAGTGATCCTCCCGCCTCAGCTTCCAGAATACCTGAGATGACAGGTGTAAGCCACCACGCCTGGCTATTACAATGGAATGTTTTGATATATGTATACATTGTTAAATGATTACCACATTCAAGCTAATCAACACCTCCATCACCACACCACACTGTATGTGCACTGCACTGTATGTGCAGCTTTGAGTATGGTGAGCATACAGAAGATCCATCCTCTTAGCAAATTTCAAGCTCTTGTCATCACTAAGTCTCACCACTGTCCTATACAGAGGATCTCTAGAACAATTCATCTTTTGACCGAAAATGTGTTCTCTTTGGCCAATGTCTCTGCATTCTCTTCCTCCCTCCAGCCCTGGAGAGCAGCCTTCCACCTGCTTTGTGAGTCCCAGGGTTTCAGACCTCACATGTGAGTGAGGTCACACAGTGCTTATCTGAGTCTGGCTTATTTCATTTAGCATGTCTTCAGGTTCATCTGTGTTTTCACAAATGACAAGATTTCCTTCCTTCTTTTTTTTATTGAGCCAGAGTCTCACCTTGTCACTCTCGGTTGAGTGCAGTGGCGTCATAGCTCAGAGCAACCTCAAACTCTTGGGCTCAAACAATTCTCTTGCCTCTGGCTCCCTAGTAGCTGGGACTACAGGCGCCGTCACAACACCCGGCATTTTTTGTTTGTTTGTTTGTTTGTTTGTTTGTTTGTTTGTTTAGCAGGTCGGGGCTGGGTGGGAACCTACCAGCCCCAGAGCATGTGGCCAGCACCCTAACCACTGAGCTACGGCCACCCAGCCAGGATTTTCTTCCTTCTGAAGACAATATTCCATTCCGTACGCACATCCCGCATTTCCTCCGCCCATTCCTCTGTTGATGGGTACAGGTTTTTCCACATCTTGGTATTGTGAATAAGGCTGCAATGAACACAGGAGTGCAGGTGTTTCTTGAGACAGTGACTTTGTTCCTTTTGGTAAATCCCAGAAGTGGGACTGCTGGACCACACTGGAGCTCTACTTTTAAATTTCTGAGGAACTTCATATTGTTTTCTAATTGGCCACACCAAATGGAAGGAATCTCTGTAGCCATGGTCTAGGCCCATCCTCCTAAGTGCTGAAAGGCCTCGTGGTGGCAGCCCCTTCTCCGTTCAGGCTTCCTGACGTTTGGAACCCAAGCAAGGAGTGGGTTCTTGAACCCACAGCTCCAGCTTGCACCCTCTGAGTGAGCAGGCTGGAGAACCAGTTCCTCACTGTTCTGGGAGTTGCCCCAGGTCCAGCCCTGCCAGCAGCTCTGCGACCCGCCGAGAACACATCCAGTGGTGGTTGTTTCCTACACAGTACCCTACTTACCCACAACGGGAGTCTTGTATTTTTTAAAACACTGAGCAATAAATAATACAGGGACAGCTATTCCTCCCATGTTTACTTCCCAGCTAGTCAATCTCTGAGCAGGTCAGGGTGAGTGGGAAGTGCCCAGACCGCAGAGGCACACAGGGGAAGGCCAGCACAGCCGTGGGGAAAACAGAGACCTGGGGAGGGGACAGGGGCCCGACAGAGTGCCAGCCAGGCAGACCAACCCTGAGGCAGTGAGGAGGGAGGGCGGGAGCACAGGACAACTAAGAACACGCTCAACTCAAGGAAACCAGCCTCGCAGCGCAGAAGTCAGACGGTACGAGGTGGAATGGCACCAGCTCTCACGTGGGTACAAGTTAATTGAGCACTTCCAGGCTGCAGATTCAGTGGTTTAGATCTTCAGTTAGAAGGGAAAACAGGAGGCATTCTATTTGGGTTAAAGCTATCAGTTGTGAGCTCCATTCCCAAGGCGGCTGTTGCTGCCTGATCTGCTTCCTGTGTGACGTCCAGACTGTCCTGTAAGACAAGCCGCCCCCTTCGCTAAGGACCTGCCGGAAGCCCGAGTTCCCTACACACCCTATGCAGCTGGGCATTATTAAATCAGCCCCTGTCTGTTGCTACTCTGTCATCTCTCACCCAGAAGCTGAGCAGCCTCGTGCCTGGCCTTTCCGCTTCTGCCCTTCCTCTCCCCACACCAACTATTCCCAACACAACTTTCAAGGTGATCCTTTAAGCCTTAAGCCAGACCAAGTCACCCTCCACCCAAACTCCCTCTACCCCCCACCATGGCCATGGCTTTTCATTGTACTCAGAGTAAAAGCTTGGGTTTATTCATGATCCAGAGTCCTCTGGCATCTGCTCCCCACCTACCCCCTGGTCACACCACCTACTGGTCCCCTGGCTTGCTCTACTCCAGCCACATCCCCCTCACTCCTCCTCCAACACACCAGGCACAGGTCCCAGGGCCCTGCCCTGCAGCCCCTCTGCATCAGCGCTGTTCACCAGGTTCCGGCTCCCTCAGCTCCTGCAGTGTCTGCCTCAGTGTCCTGGCACCGGAATGGCTTCTCTGACCAGCCTACTCAGCACTTACTTCACCAGGCAGGACCGGCTCCCTCAGCTCTTGCAGGTGTCTGCGCCAGTGTCCCAGCACCAGCGCAGTTTCTCTGACCAGCCCACCCGGCACTTAAGACTATCTACATCACATACTTATTCATGCTGTTCACTTGTCACTCTTTTCCAGTTCCTTGAGGGTAGGAACTGTTCAAAGCTATTCAGCCACATAGTAGGCACTTAATAAGTATTTGTTGAATTTAACAAATAGATGAAGAATCTGGGGGATGAGGAAACTTGCCCACATCTGCACAGGTAGTAAATGGCAGTGCAAGGGACCAACTCAGGTTCCCTCTGACTCAGAAGCCCACACTATCCAGGGCACCTGAAAACCTCCTTCCATAGCCCAGGAGCTGTTAAATGCAGCAGGCATATAGTAAATATCCCGCGTCTAATGGCTTCTGTCCTCTCACTACCCAGGGGAGCTGCTCACCTCAGATGCATTGGCCTGCCTCCTGCAACACTGCGTCCTGATTAGCAGAGCATCATGACCCTACAAACAGTGGGACCCCATTTCTGAGGACTCTTTGCCATATTCCAGCCCTTCCTTGAAAACCCCACTAGCCAAAAAGCATCAAATCTAATGCAAACGAGCAGTCATAGCCTGACAGCTCTGTGGTTTTAGTCCACTTACCAAAACCACATTGAGGTGGCTTCTGCAAAGTACCTCCAATTCTGGCTGAAAGGGCTATGTGGGTTCAAGCCAAGAACTAGCTGCATGCAGAATGAAAGAGGGTAGAAGGGCTCCGTAAAGAGGCTGCAGAGGAGGTGCAGGGGCCTCACACCCAGAGTCACACATGCAACAGGGCACAAGGGAAACCCTAGTAGGACCCGCAACCCCAGCCCCACACTCCACCTGGGCTGAATGGTACCTTTCTTATGCCCTACATTGAGATCTCAGCATTTTCTCAATTGCATGAATTAATATAAATGACACATTTAGAATAGGACCTGCCACACTGTGAGCACTGCATTTCTGTAGCCATTTCCATAATGGAATTTGATTACTGTGTTTTCTTGACAATAGCCACAAGTCCAAAAGGGTCCCTCTGAGTAAGAAATGCCAAGGTCCAATCTGCATGAGCTTTAAAAGCAGACTTTTCAAAATTTATTTATCAGGCTGGACTATTCCAAAAAATAAGTAAGACTGGGCAATAAGATGTGGGCTGATTGGGCGAGGCCTGTGGGTCAGTTAGTAGGGCACTGGCCCCATAACCAAGGGTGGCAGGTTCAAACCCAGCCCCAGCCAAACTGCGACAAAAAATATAGCCGGGCATTGTGGCGGGCGCCTGTAGTCTCAGCTACTTGGGGGCTGAGGCAAGAGAATCAAGTGCTGTGTGACGCCACGGCACTCTTCTGAGGGCCATAAAGTGAAACTCTGTCTCTACAAAAAAAAAAAAAAAAAGATGTGGGTTGATTTATATCTCTTTTAAAATGTTGGCATGATTATTCTGCATGACATGATTACAATTAGGTTTTTATTTTATTTTTTTTTTTTGAGACAGAGCTTCAAGCTGTCACCCTGGATAGAGTGCCGTGGCATCACAGCTCACAGCAACCTCCAATTCCTGGGCTTAAGAGAGTCTCCTGCCTCTGCCTCCCAAGTAGCTGGCTACAGGCACCTGCCACAATGCCTGGCCATTTTTTGGTTGTAGCCGTCTCTGTTGTTCCTCGGGCCGGGGCTAGATTCGAACCCGCCAGCTCAGGTGTACGTGGCTGGCGCCTTAGCCATTTGAGCCACAGGCGCTGAGCCACAATTAGGTTATTTTTATGATCAAGTAAACAGGCAGTGTAAACCCCAGATACCACGACGTCCTAATGATAACCATTGTTGCTGCGAAGAAATGTAGTGGAGCTCGGAGGGCAGAGGGGGCTACAAACGTCTAATAATCAGTGAAAGAGGTGTAATAAAATGAAATCTAAGGGCAAGTGTAATTTAGTGTTAACAACCACTCCAACTGGCATCCCCTGAAGGGTGGGGGTGGATGGGACATGGTGTCACTCCCACCATTCAATTCAAGTCATTGCTTATTTTGAAGATAACTTCCTGGTATTAAAGACTCAGCCCCAGCATGCCTTTTGAATAAGATGGTAAAAGAGAAAAATCACAGTTACGGCACTAATTATTAATATCTGGTGAAGCACCAAATGTCCATGCTCTCTGGTGAAGAAGCTGATTATCTCCAGCATGTCCCCAAGTGTCATTAGACTGAAATATGTCATTTCCTTTAAAGTGAAAATGCTGTATGCTACACAGGCGACAGGCCTTCTGCTGTTTTCTTCCCTCCAGAGAGAGGCCTGCAGATTGGTGACGGGGAGTGAAGGCCGGGTAGTGAAAAGCCACCGCAGGCCATCCCTGTGCTACGAACATCTGACTTATGTAAACCTGCCCTTACAGACGGACAGAGGCTACTACAGCTAACGGATAAATGTGCCTGTCCCAACTTATATACAAACTCAACTTAAGAACAAACTGCAGAAGCTATCTCACGTGTAATCCAGGAACTACCTATATTCTTATGATGGGGAGATCCATCAAGCTGTCAAAGGGATGTGCTTCTAAGATGAAGGCATTCCGAGCACGTGAGCATCCTGTGCTGACAGACAGGAATTTCCTTCTGAATATTTTGCAATATTCAGAGTCAGAGCACCACAGACTCCAGGCACATGTTGTAGAGATAAAACCTAAGAAATTCTTTGCTAAAAGAATTTGTATGTTTTTTTTTTTTTTTGAGACAGAGCCTCAAGCTATCACCCTGGATAGAGTGCTATGACATCACAGCTCACAGCAACCTCCAACTCCTGGGCTCAAGCGAGTCTCCTGCCTCCACCTCCCAAGTAGCTGGGACCACAGGTGCCCGCCACAATGCCTGGCCATTTTTTGGTTGCAGCCGTCCTTGTTGTTTGGCAGGCCGGGCTAGATTTAAACCCACCAGCTCAGGTGTATGTGGCTGGCGCCTCAGGCCATTGAGCCACAGGCGATGAGCCAGAATTTGTATGTTTTTACAAGCATGTACTAAAAGGCAAAACACTTAGAAACAAACTTGAGGCTTCCATAAAGGAAATAAAAGAAAATAAGCATAGATTTTATAGCTAGACTCTGTTCCAGAGAGAGGGCACCTTGTGTGCTGGGAAGCATTCTGAACATTATGTGTTTTGAAACTGTGATGCTGAAAAGCTCCCCCTAAGAGACCAGGCATGATGGCTCATACCTGTAATCCCAGCACTCAGGGAGACCGGGCAGGTGGACTGCCTGAGCTCAGGAGTTCAAGAAAAGCCTGAGCAAGAACACCGCCCCATCTCTACTAAAAATAGAAAAATTAGCTGGGCACTGTTGTGGGCACTGTAGTCCCAGTTACATGGGAAGCCAAGGGAGGAGGATCTCTTGAGCCTAAGAGTTTGAGGTCGCTGTGAGCTATGACATCACAGCACTTACCTCCGCGACAAAATGAGACTCTGTCTTTAAAAAGAGAAGCTCTCCCTAAGAAGAGGCCTTAGGCATAGGCCCCATCTTGCCACACAATCCCACCAGAGTGTCTTTCAGAGACAGTTCAAGCTGTTCTGGAAAAAAACGTGGCTAAGCTGGGAGCACTTTCTTCTGTCAAGTGTGTCCCAGTTGTCTGCACCACTTCCTTGGCCTGAAAGAAACTAGGCTGGAAATAACAAATCAAAACATAACAAGAATCAACAGAAACTTAAAACTATGACCCTCGTTCCTACTACAATAGTGCATGTATTACTAATGCCCGAAGCCACTAAAAGCATCATAGCTTTAATGAGAATGGCAATTAGCTCTGGTACAGGCATCTATGATTTCCACAGTCCTTTCCCATCCCACATCCCCTTTCATCTCCTGGGATATTGGGGGCCTGGGAAGTGGGTTTTATGCTCTTTCCCTATTACAGGTTGCTGGTGAGGAATCCAAGAAATTAGGTGGTTGAGGCAAGAGGCAGCTTGTGCCCAGGAGTCTGAGGTTGCAGTGAGCTCTGATGACACCACAGCACTCTAGCCTGGGTGACAGGGCAAGATTCTGTATCCAAAAAAAGAAAGAAAGAAAATCGCTGAACTGCACACTTATAACGGATAAATTTTATGATATGATATATAAATTATATCTCAGTAAAACTAAAAGAAGCTGCCCACACACACACACACACACACATCCTGTGCCCACTGTTACTTGCTAGCACCACACACAGGAAGCCAAGACGTGTGCAGGACTGTTTTGAAAAGACAATTTAGACAAAAGAACAGTTTCCAAGGATTCTGATGATTATTATAGAAAAGCAGCATCTAGTCATATGCCATTTCTTATAATTTTCTTAAAATTAAAGACAGAAAAAGAACAAAAGCAAACAAAGCTCTATCTTTTTTGCCCAGCTGAAGCAGTCAGTTCACTCCTTTTGCAGAAGAAGAACTCCCAGGAGTCAGAAACTCACCAGGATGAGGAGGATAAGTCATAAAACAGGAGACAGGTAAAGACAAAGTGTGCCAAGGGAATAAAGAGTAGTTTTAAGTTTCAAATTCAATTTTAAGCATCCTAAATTATCAGCTTGTACCAGCAACAAAGTATTCTGTTCATTTGTTTGCTTGTTTTAATTTTCAGAACTCGATCCATTCATAACCACCTCAGATTTAACCTACCTGTAAGGAGGAAGAAAATAAATTTGAAAGTTCATCTGAAAGTTCAGAGAAGGCTGGGCACAGTGGTTCACACCTGTAACCCCAGCACTTTGGGAGGCCAAAGCTGGAAGGATGGCTTGAGCCCCAGAGTTTGAGGCCAACATAGTGAGACTCTCATGTCTATAAAAAAATTAAAGAAATGAGCAGGGTGTGGTAGCACACGGCTGCAGACCCAACCACTTGAGAGCCTGAGACAGGAGGAACACTTGAGCCCAGGAGTTGGAGGTTGCAGTAAGTTGTAACTACACCCTGCACTCTCACCCAAGCAACAGAGAAAACCCTGTCTCAAAAAAAAAGTTCAGAGAGGATGTATCGCTGACAAGTTGGAATTCATACCAAAATAAAATAAAGGAAGCTTTAAAGTCATCCAAAGCAGGAGCTATTATGCTTGGGTTAGAAGCTTTGGATATTGCAAAGTAAGAAGTGGCATTTTTCATCAATATTCTCAGATAATCTATCAAGCAATAAATAATGTTAATGCTTAGATGTTGCCACAAACCTCTTATTTACAGACCTATCTAAGTTTCCCAAATTCTGAAACTTCATAAAAGTTTGTTCTTTGTCACTTGAAAAACAATAGGACAATAGGATTTTATATTTTCTGTTTTCCCAGGGCACAGCCCTGAAAGGGAAAGGAGGGAAGAGAGCCATTGCATCTCTGCCCACGTCTTTCCAGCAGGCTTGTCACTGACAAGTCCCCACTGCTGAATTCCTCTGCTCCCCCACCGCCTTTAGTCATCCCAACAGGCCTCACCTACACCCTCCTGCCCTTCACAGGAGTCTGTGCTGTCATTCATCCAAATATTGTCTTCCCCAATGCAACCCCTAAGTACTTTAATTAAGGGGGAAAGAGCTAGCTAAGCCCCTCTTCATTGTTCCTGTAGCCTGGAGAAGCGCAGACCCAGAGTTTTCATTGTATAGAAGGGAAGACAGGTTCACAAGGTGCTCCAAAGCCTTTGGTGTACAGAAGTTAGCTCTGGAATATTTCCCTTTCACCGGGGGTTCTCAAGGTTGCACAAAAACATGCACACTGCAGCCAGCAGGCCCAGACTCCAATCCTGACTCTGCGTTTACTGAGAAAAGTCAGAAACTTTCTGAGCCTCAGTTTCCCCACCTAAGGAAATAGAGAGAATACCTATGACTTGCAAGTGGTTGTAAAGATTAGATTAAATAAAGAAAAAGCGTCCTAGACTGCATGAAACACAGGGCTAGTAGTCAATAAATGCAACTTATTAAATGTAATAAGTTATAGTAAGCTAAATGCAATATAATTAAATTACACTATTGAATTCCTATAAACATTATTAATAGAGTTTCAGTCTGGATAAGAAAAAGCACAACTTTCTCATGAGTCTTTAGAAGAGTACTGAAAAATACTATGAAAGTCAGGCTTCACTCCCACTGAAGCTCCAGTGGGAGTTACTTGCAGAGCTGTAGAATTGATTCTTTCTATTTACTACTCGTTGAGTCCAGGGTGAGTTATAGGCCACCACGCACATGCTAGGCTAGCCCAGCATCAGAACTGTACGTGGTTCAGCCCAGGTCTGGCCTAGAGGAGGTCAGGTCAATCTGAGGTCTGAAGCAGACACATTCCTCCCTGCCATGGAGAAGACCCCACACACACCCTCCTCCCTGAGGCTCATTCCCTTTTAAATTTTTTTTTTTTTGAGACAGTTTTACTCCATCACCCTGAGTAAGGTGCCATGGCATCATAGTTCACAGCAACCTCAAACTCTTGGGCTCAAGTAATCATCTTGCCTTAGCCTCCCAAGTAGCTGGGAACAGGCACCCGCCATAATGCCCAGCTATTTTTACAGGCAGGGACTCCCTCTTGCTCAGGCTGGTGTCAAACTCCTGAGCTCAGGCAATCCACCCACCTTGCCCTCCCAGAGTACTAGATGAGGCCCATTCTTAAAACTGGACCTGTGTTCACCTAAGTCATAGAGTTCATGCCAAACAGATCCTCAGAATGGATACTTGGCTTCTTATCAGCCACCAAACTTTCCTAGTCTGGGCCCTAAACCAGCAATTAATTTCCTCTTTTCACATAGTCATTGATCTAACATTCTCTGATTCTGCAATGAGTTTCCTAACATTGGTCCCCATGGGTGTATTATTTTCCTGTTAATTGAATCCAAACAGTAACATTCAGGCAGAAGCAGATTCTTATAACTGGAGCCTGGGAAACAGAGTGACCTCTAAACTGACTCTCCTCATGAAAGCAAGAGGTCCGCACCTTACGGATGGTGTGAAGAGGGAAGAAAGATTGACTGTAAGGGAGAAGAGAACCCAGTAGAAAGCCACTTTTCCAAGCAAGAAACAGCAGCATACCGTGCTAAAGTTCTCCCACCCGGACAGGTGTGGTTGTCAATAACTTCACAACAGAAAATCAGGTTCAAGTTCATGGACTTTCTGAGTCTGTTTTAGAGGACTGTGACAAAGACTCTGTTCAAGTTCATGGACTTTCTGAGTCTGTTTTAGAGGACTGTGACAAAGACTCTGTCCTTGACCAAACTTGAGTTAGAGTCCTCTGAGTCCTGTTCTTGACTAGGCCTTGACACAGGCCCCCATCCTTGCCAAGCCTGCATAGCCCAGTGTTTGCAAAACTCCTGCTAAATCAGTCGAGAGAGAGGCCTCACACCCTTGCTATCTGATCACCATCGACATTTGATTAAGTTCTTCATCTCCCAAATGACAACCAAGCACCCTGTCCTGCCTTCAGCAAGACTCCTATAATCCTCCACCCACCGACCCCCTTGACCTGCTGCTTGGCTGCTATTCCCCACTCACTCCTGTTGTGTTCAGAGTTGGACACACTCTCTCTCTCTCTCCCCTATTGCAATAATCTTGACCCCACCACATTAGTACTAAAGAAAGTCTTCCTTGCCATTTTAACAAGTGTCAGAATAACTTTTTAACAATTGTCCTGGGTAGAACAGAGGCCCCCCAAACGTTATACCAAGGTCCCAATGCCTGAAGCTTTGAGTATTGCCTTATACAGCAAAAACACAGACATCACCTCATATGGCCTCCAGTATGTGGTTAAGTTAGGGATTCTGTGAGGAGCCACTTCTCCTGGAATTTCCCACTGGGCCCTGATGCAATCACATGTATTTGTATAAGAGAGGCAGAGGGAGTTTGGGGCGCAGCCACACAGATGTAGAGAAGCCAAGATGACATGAAGATGAAAGTAGAGGTCAGAACTACGTGGCCTCGAGGCAAGAAATTCACGCAGCCACCAGAAAGTGGAAGAGGAAGAAACAGAATCCCCCTGGAAGCTCTGGAGAGGGCAGAGGCCCACTGACGCCTTGAGTTTCAATTTCTGGCCTCCAGAACTCTCAGAGAATACAAGGTCTGCTGCTTTACGTGGTTTGTGTTAATCTGTTAGAAAAGCTACAGGTCATGAGGTGAGGAAGGCTGACACAACACTGCAGGGAGAAGTGGGGTTTGAAGCCAGCTGAAGCATTCTGGAGCTGAATATTCAAACCTATCATTTGACATTTTTACAGTAAGCTTGAGTTATTACTCTAATAAAACGAATAATTAGAAACCATAAACGTGAGTGACAAACATGTGGAATTTGGGGAATGAGAGACGGCAACGGCTGCCATTTCTCAGCCTGAAGAAGTAAAACATTATTAGGTCCCCAAATTAAGTATTTACTCCTAAATTCTAGCTCATTAAATTAAAAATAAGGTGCCCAATGGTCCAGTTCTTCTAAAAGTAGGGAGGGTCTGTTTTGAACCTTGGAAAGAGGCACAGATTGAAGATGCTGCTACACTCCACAGGAGAGATTAGACACGAATTGATCATTTCAAGGAAACAAAATGCCTTTCCTTTCAGGAAAAAGCAGTGAGAAGCACAAGTTCAAGAACAAAACGTGGCCAGTGACTGAGACGTGTGGTTTGGCTGCCTTCACAGGGCACAGTCAGGGCACTTACCTTCCTCACGTAAACACAGGCACAGCCACCTGGGTAACAAACAAACTTCAGCCTGTTATTTTTTGCCCGGTCACCTGATGCTAAAAGCCATTACCTCAGAGGCAGTACAATGAACTATCAAACAATCCTTTACAAACAATTACTCAGGTGCCAGGAGGCACCGAGGCAGCTGCACGCTTTCCTGCCACTGGGCCTGGAGGCTCCCCTCTCCCCAAACAGGGCTCTGGTGTCCAGTCCCGGCCCCCTCTCCAGGAAGGCCTTGCAGCAAAGAAGGGTCTCTCTCCTCATCCACCCTGGGTTCATAGCAGGAGGCCCCACAACAGCAGACAGATGAACAAGAGAAAAGCATCTACATTCATTGAATGTGTTTGTTTGTTTGTTTGTTTGTTTTTTGCCGGAGCCAGGTTTGAACCGCCCCATTGAATGTGTTTTAAGTGATACATTTTCATATGGAAATGAGTCAAAGAAACAGAAACTTTTTTTAATATCAGGTTTGATTAAGTGGATAGTTTTAGAGAAGTATGATTGGATAAAAAAGCATCATCTTTGGTACAGTGGTATAATGATAACAGTGTGCGGAAACAGCATGCCTGTTTGTCCAGACTTTTCTCTGTGTCCTTTTGTCTACAGACAAGAGATAAGGACGTTGCTTTTCTCTGGGTATACAGAGGGCATCCCTTCCCATCAGGGTC
The DNA here is from genome assembly GCA_963573935.1 of Arctocebus calabarensis. Classification (NCBI taxonomy): domain Eukaryota; kingdom Metazoa; phylum Chordata; class Mammalia; order Primates; family Lorisidae; genus Arctocebus; species Arctocebus calabarensis. The sequence continues at coordinate 16,435 of CAUYON010001776.1, forward strand.
TTATGACCTGCTTCAGAGAAAGGCCAGAAAAATCCTTCTTAGCTTGCAAGGCCTGCTTCAGGGGAGGAGGCAAGACGGACAAGTCTGCATCTGCCGTTTTGTCAAATTCCTTCAACCTAAAATATTTTGGGGTCGTGTCCTAAACCCTAACACTCTCCCTCCTATAATTCCTGCTTACAGAAACCCAGACTGTATTCATTTTCCAGGATTGTCATGACTAATTACCACAAATTTGGTGGCTTAAAACAAAAGAAATGTATTCTCTCACAGTTCTAGAGGTCAGAGGCCCAAGGTCAAGGTGTTGCCCTCCTCCCTCGGGAACCTCCTAGCAGGGTCTCCGCCAGCTTCTAACGACTGAGGCTCTCCCTGGCTTGAGGCTGCATCACTCCAGTCTCAGCCTCCTGGTCATTCTGTCTGTGTCAAATCTTCCCCTGCTTCTTAAAGGACATCTGTCACTGGGTTTAGGGCTCACCCAAGATCTCCCTAGCTCAAAAATCCTTAACTTAATCACATCTACAAATCTCTTCTACCACATAAGGAAACACTCCCAGAGTCCAAAGATGGAGACATGGACTTATCTTTTGGGGGCCACTATTCAACCCAACAGACAGGGCAAGCTGGGATGCCCCTTTCCCCAGAAGCCTGCCCCGTCTCGTTCTCCCCCACCCCCAGACACACCTGCAGCTGCCCACAGCCATGCTCATCCAGAGTCACCAGGCAACTGCTTTTCCAGAGCAGGCCCTCCTGGGGCCGATGCTTGCTGGGGCAAGGAAGAGGCAACCAGGAATCGTCACCACTGCTGTCACCTGTGTCCCCACGGACTGTGTGCCTATCGCCTCATTACCTGAACACCTTGAGGGCAGAGTCGGGGTCTTACATCCCCTCACCTCACTGCAGTGTATATAAGCAATAAGACGCTGCAGCGACATCTGATGTGTGTCAAGGAAAAGAATGAACCTCTCTGGATGACTCACACAAAACTCATTTGTTTTTGTATATATCACTACACCCATTAAACTTATTTAGAGAACTAGTAATGGGTTGAAAACCACAGCTTGAAAAATACTGAGCAAGGTGCTCACAGCTCTAAATTCTCTGAGAAGCAGCAACTGTTAAACTGGCATGCATCCAAACTGTGGTCTTCTGGACCAATGTGAATGACCAGAACACAAAGGTGAAGGAAAATGCCTCTCAAAACAGGGTGCTTAGAAGGTGTTGGGCAAAATAAAACCCGAACCTTGGGTAGTATTAATCACATTGTCTGCATGGGAGTAAATCTGTTAAGCAAAATACAAACCCATCGGATAATACAGGCATAGACTCCCTGAGTAGCAGTGGTTATAAGACAGCGGTTCTCAACCTGTGGGTCACAATCCACAGGAACTGTATTAAAGGGCCGCAGCATTAGGAAGGTTGAGAACCACTATTCTATGAGCTCTGGTCACGTTTGGTGGTCAGTTCCTTCACCACTAAGACCTGCTTAGGTCCACCCCAGGCCACACGATCTTCATAAAATTTTCTCTCTCTGTCTTTTTTCTTAGAGACAGAGTCTTTTGCCCTGGGTAGAGTGCCAAGGCATTACAGCTCACAGCAACTTCAAACTCCCAGGCTCAAGTGTTCCTCCTGCCTCAGCCTCCGGAGTGGCTGGGACTACAGGCACCTGTCCCAATGCCCAACTATCTCATCTATTTTTGGTAGAGATGGGCTCTTGCTCTTGGTCAAATTTGTCATGAACTCCTGAGCTCATGTGATCTACCACCTCGGCCTCCCAAAGTGCTGGGATTACAGGTGTGAGCCTCTGCACCTGGCCTCATAAAATTCCCAGAAAAATATTTAAAGGACTACACAGTCTCACAGAGCTTTTCAATTACTGTTAGACATGGAGGTGGCCCTGGGCGGAGGCTGCCCCACCAGCGTCCGTCCGTCCGTCCGTCTGTCCCTTGGTTCCACACAGATGCTCAGGCTTGCTCAATGGCTCTCCAAACTCCCCCTGAATGGTACCTGACATGTTTTTAAGGCATTCTCTTTTCCAAGCATATTTTTATGTTGGTCAGGAATTCTGGAAGACCAAATGCTTAACAGATTCAAAAGAGCAAACTTCTAATCATGAATTTTTTTTTTTCTAATCATGAAATTTTAGGGACCAAGTAGACATAGAAAGAAAATCTTTTCTGAATCCCTTCAAAACACACCGACTGGTGAGCCAGCCCTGGCTACAGACATACCCATCTGCGGGCAGCTGGCGTCCTTAATAATGAACAACTTCCTTCTGTTCTGTCAAGAGCAAAGAGAAAGCCATGACTCAGGGGCACTTAGACTGAATTATTGCCTTTGTTTTAACCTTCCCTCTCAGGCAGAGCTATGAGCTCCAGCAGCCAGTCCAGGAAAGGACGAAAGTTCTCAAAAGCAAAGCTGTTCAAGTGCCCAAAAAGCCAGCACAAGGGCTCTGCCTCGAGTCCCTGTCCAGCCCAGTGGCACTGAGACCCCCAAGGGCAATGTCTGGGCACGTACAGTCCACCCTGGACCCAGCACCAGTAGGAGGGCAGTATTCACCATCGTGAAAGGGGCACCAGTCCACACCATGCTTATCAGCCAGCTACAGTCACAAAAGCAACCTCTGAAAGAGGATCTTCAAATTTAGGTTATTTGCCATAGATGTGTCATAAAAATCAGTTAATGAGCCACAAGCAGGATTTTAAAGAATGAAACATAGACCAAAATAGAATATACCAATGTGTACTGCATATATTCGGGAAAGCACATGTTTCACTTGAATGTGTTTACATATGTATGTGTCCATACAGGGTCACTATACTAAGTGTACTTCTTACAGTGAGACAAGGTCAAAACATTAATAGCCACTGTTCTTGAGTAAAAATGAATCAAGCTTTCAAATTAAATAAATAATAAAAATATAATCTGTTTCTTTTTGGAACGCCAATAATTACTCGAAGTACCTTGGGCAGTGTCTTCAAACCAACTCAGTTTTTGCCAAGCATGGTTCTGGGGTCCTAAGGTGTATTTTCAGATATCTGAGACTCCTTGATGAGAATGTTTAGAATCACCGGGTGTGACTCTGCTTGTCGAGGAGAATTTAATTAAAAGAATATCTAACACCAGGGGATTGGTTAGTGGGACAGTATGATCATGAATGATGGTCAGACAACTGAGTTCATGATCTCATCCTAGAAAAAGGCTACACACCTCATTGCTGAATATCACTATAGCCACCTTTGAAGCACTCCCCTTGGGAAGCTATGTATTGACACCAGCACCTAATCTACCCTTCAAAGCACTTTTTCTAGGATGAGTTTGTAAACTTAACTGTTAGATCCTGTATGATGAAAGCTCTGATGGCCATCCCAGAAAGAGTTCCAAAACTGCTTTGAAAGGTGAACTAGGTGCTGGCATTGATGCACAGGTTCCCAGGGGAGCACTTCCAAGGTGATGTAATGACATTTCAGCAATGAGGTATGTGGCACATTTTCTAGGACAAGTTTAGGGACTTAAGTGTCTGACCTCGTATTCATGCTGATGTTGATGAGATGATGATATCTAACAGACATTGAGTGCTTACTTTCTGCAAGGCTCTATTCTAAACAATATCTCATTCAATGCTCAAAACACACCGATGTGTGGTTGGCTTTAGCATTCTTCCCATTGTACAGATGAGCAAAGTAAGGGACAAAGCCTAGGCAGGGCTGAGAGTCCATTCCTAGCGCCTGTGCTCTTTGGCACTATCCTCTCAATGAATCACCTGTAGCTTCAGTTACTAAATGTTTGTAACCCCCTTCAAATTTGTTGAAAAGCCTCATCTTGAGTATGATGTTATTTGGCAGTGGGGCCTTTGGGAGGTAACCAGGTCATGAGGATGGAGCCTTCATGATGGGACAATCAGTGCCCTCAGACAGAGACAAGCAAGAGAGCTTGCTCCCTGTCTCTGCTGCAGGACATAAGTGAGCATACCCGGGCAGACAGTGTCTGCGGACACGGAAGAGGGCCCTCGCCAGAACCCGGCACGCTGGGCTCCAGAACCGTCAGAAGTAAGTTCCTCCTATTCTAAGTCACCAGTCTATAGCATCCTGTTGAAATAGCCTGGACTAAGACGGAGTCAGATATAAGCATTTAATAATACAGTCACGTGTTGCTCAGTGACAAGTACCATCTGAGAAATGCATTTTTTAGGCAATTGCACAGTTTTGTAAATGTCATTTACACAAACCTAGCTGGCATTTATGTTTTTATTTACATATGTTTTTTCATGTGGAAAACTAAATGTCCAGCACTGTCCCTGGATATCAGTCATTTCCCCTGTTTGACCCTCAATGCCAATATCCAGCGCCACATGTCAGGTTTCTGCACAGTCCACAGTACAATCCCATGGGACCACCGTCCTACCAGCAGCCCACTGGTGACTGAGGGTCGGCAGGCAGGCACAGGACTGTCTAGAGCCCAGAAAAATGCACAGGAGATACCAGGAAGTGAACAAAGCAGGCTACAAAACATACGTTAGAGCGCCATTTTCATAAAACTTTTGAAAGACTGACAGGACATATATCAAAATGCAGTTATTACTTGTATTTTTCTTATTTAAGTGAAGTTTATTTAATTAAATAAAAGATTCCTCAAGTTGAAAACAACACATCAATTTAACAACCACGTTCCAGGCAACCTGCACTATAGTTATTAAGAGCTGCATATGTGGGTGGCTCCTGTGGCTCAGCGAGTAGGGCGCCGGCCCCATATACCGAAGGTGGCGGGTTCAAGCCTGGCCTCGGCCGAACTGCAAAACAAAAAAATAGCGGGGCGCTGTGGCGGGCGCCTGTAGTCCCAGCTACTCGGGAGGCTGAGGCAAGAGAATCGCTTAAGCCCAAGAGCTGGAGGTTGCTGTGAGCAGTGTGACGCCACGGC
>CAUYON010001777.1:0-10609 GCA_963573935.1 Arctocebus calabarensis
TTTCATACTAGTACTGAGTACATTGGATACTTTTTCTTCCATTCTTGATATACTTTACTAAGAAGAATATGTTCCAGCTCCATCCATGTAAACATAAAAGAGGTAAAGTCTCCATCTTTTTAAAGGCTGCATAATATTCCAAAGTGTACATATACCACAATTTATTAATCTATTCATGGATTGATGGGCACTTGGGCTTATTCCATGACTTGGCTATTATGAATTGAGCTGAAATGAATAATCTGGTGCAAATATCTTTGTTGCAAAGTGATTTTTGGTCTTTTGGATATACTCCTACTAGAGGAATTGCAGGATTGAAAGGCAGGTCTACATTTAGATCCCTAATTGTTCTCTAAACTTCTTTCCAAAAGGAACATATTAGCGTGCAAATGTATGGAATGTTTCATGAATTTGAGTGTCATTCTTGTGCAGGGGCCATGCTAATCTTCTCTGTATTGTTCCGATTTTAGTATATGTGCTGCTGAAGCGAGCACGAGATTTTGGGTTTCTTTGTGTGTCGTTGTCACTATTGTTATTGATTTTAGGAGAAATTCAGATATTAGACACATTTGGTTGGGTCAAATAAGTCCTTAACCCTGAGAACCCGGGATTCCGGGAGGTGGGGCACTTAGGCTCCTTGGCTTTGTAACAAAGCAATGTTGATGATCTACCAATGACTTTGGCTTACTGAGTGAGCTACGAGATTTTTAAATTTTGGTTCTTCCATTTATAGTTACAGTTCAAGCAGACACATCATAAAAATCATGGGCATGAAGGAGAGGGATTAGTGGCTAAGAAGGAGGCTTCTAGAGTAAGATCTGCTTTCTTATCCCATCTTTGTCATGTCAAGCTATGTGATGTTCAGCAAGTCATTCAACATCTCTAAACCTACTCCTCAAATCTGCAAACCGGAGATATAATTATACTTAGTTGTAAGAACAAGGTAAGAATAAGAACTCGATACAATACATATGTACACCATACAGGCTAATGATATGGTGGTCTGATAATGCTATATTTTATCTTGGTTAGCTTCTAACGGGAGTGACTTTCCTTCCCTCAGTGCTCTCATCCTAGATCTTTTGCAGAGACCCACTGGTGCCAGCCCAGAATTTACTGGTAGAGGGGAAAGAGGAGATTCCACATAGAGAATAAACTGAGGGATATCCATAGAGCCCCTGAGGCATTTAACAGATTCCCCTCCGTTAACTACTTTTCATCTGGGAAATTTTGCTTAACAGGTTCCTATTAAAAGGCAGTACATATGGTTGGAAAGCAGCACTTGAAGCTATCATCAATTATGATCCCTGCATTTTCAGATAAGTGTTTAGGATGGGTATGGCAGAGTGGTGCCTGCAGGGGACAGCCAGCCCTGCAAAGGCCAGTTGGAGGACTTCAAAGGTTATTTCTGTTTCATAATTTTTAGTGTGTTTGAGCTATGAACACATGGTAGCATTTCCTGAAGGACCCTGATGGTCATCTTTAATTATCATCACTATCATTTCCTAGGCACACTTATATAATCTTCTTGGTTTACATACAGTAATGGCTTCTGTTACGTACAAGGCTGCGACCTGAAAGGGCTCTAGGCGGGAAATGGTGGCTGAATGGGGTCAAGGAGGGCTGAAGTCTTATCAACAGGATCATGAGGCTGAGAATAGATATTTGTGATGCTGGTTGTAGTTTTCTCGAGGGTAGGATGTGTATCTTTCTTGTGATTCTTGTAGCTTCTATCTTAACTCTTTGCACATATACTGCAAATATTAGTTGAACTAACTTGACCATTATGAAGTAGGTATTTTTTTAAGAATTGTTGTTAGACTAAGAAAAAGCTATTTTCTTTTGGTCTGAAGGAAGGAAGTAGAGATTTGGGGGTTATTTCGGTAGTCAAAATTTCATCAACATTGCATTTATTTTATTGCATTCCTTTCTTAGTCTTTTATGGGCCATAAATTCAGTCTTTCTTTGGTTTATATCTTAAGATTTATTTATTTTTTCTCAGAGCAATGGTTCTTACTTCTGGCTGCTTGTAAAAGTTACCTAGGGAGAATTAAAGCCTATACACATCCAGCTCCAGCTGCTGAAGCCCCGAGGGAGGCTGAAAAGGAGGCTGAGCTGTCCATAGCCCTTTTTTATGGGGAGAAGATCTAGAAACAGAAGGAGCATGAAAGAGAATGAATCTAGTATTATAAATGCAAAGGGCAAGTCTTCATTGGTATCCCAGAGACAAATTATCCCTTCTTATATTTAGCCATGGGCCTCCTTGCCATCCTTGAGGACATGAAAGGTGTCCCCTAATTAAGGTCTTGATGTTGGCTGTTCGTGGCTGGAATCCATTTCCCTCAGATCTTTTTGTAGCTGGCTGCTGCTTTTTTTTTTTTTTTTTGTATTTGTCTACTTATTTTTAATTTTATTATTTTTATTTATTTATTTATTTTATAAGTGAACAGTTTATTAAGAATTAAACAAAGGTATGATGTGATACAGTACAAGCAAGACACTTAAGATAGGTATAATAGTACTACTCACACAGAAACTTAAATTTCACCTCAAAAAAAAAAATCACAAGACAAAAGAGAAAGCAATTTCACTGTTATAAAATAAGATATTTCATGCAAAATATTAACTCTGTCCCCCCAAAGCCCAACCTTCCAACAAACAAAAAACTATCTGGGAATACTGCTATGCTAACATATTAACCACAGGATAATCATTCATAGGAAAACAGTAATTAAGCAATGAATTAAATTAAATAACAAAGTTCAAACTGTCATAAACTCATAGACCACAATGATTTTACAAAACAAGCAATACTAGAAATCTTATAAACAATAAAAAAGAAGAAATATTTCAAAATCATTCTACTTGATCTTACTTGATATACCTGATATTGAAATTGGAGAAAATATATTGTTATAAAGAGAAGTTACAAACATGTTTCACTAGTAGATGAGGATGCAATATCCTAAACAACATATTGACAAGTTGAATTAAAAAATTAATATTTAAGTAATGTACTTTGGTCAAAATTGAATCCAATTTATATGAAAGTTAGTCACTGTTTTCTTTTCTTTCTTTTTTTTTGTTTTCTTTCCCTCTCCCCCTCTCTCCTTCTTTGTCTGTTCTCTCCTTCCCACAAGCCCCACTGTGTCACTGATTGTCATTAATTGTCCTCAAATCAAAGTTGAATACATAGGATTCATGCTTCTCCATTCCTGTGATGTTTTACTAAGAATAATATGTTCCACCTCCATCCAAGTTACTACAAATGCTGCAAAGTCTCCATTATTTTTGATGGCCAAGTAATATTCCATTGTATACATATACCATAGCTTACCAATCCACTCCTGGGTTGAAGGACATTTAGGCTGTTTCCACACTTTAGCAATTATAAATTGGGCAGCAATAAACAGCCTTGTACAAATGTCCTTATAATAAAAGTTGTTTTTCTTCTGGATAGATGCCCAGCAATGGGATTGCAGGATCAAACGGGAGGTCTAGGTTGAGTTCTTTGAGCTTTCTCCGTAATTCCTTCCAAAAAGGTTGTATTAGTTTGCAGTCCCACTAGCAGTGTAAAAGTGTTGCTTTCTCCCCACATCCGTGCCAGCATCTGCAATCATGAGATTTTGTGATTGCTGGCTGCTGCTTTTTATTTAGGCCTTAGTTCAAATGCATTTTTAGGTAGAAAGTTCTCTATCTAAAATATTACCCTTCCTCTCTCACATTTCATCCTCTTGATTTGCTTTATTTACTTTATACTATTTACTACTATTGGAAATTATCTCATTTATGCAATTCTTTACGTACTTTTTGTTAGTCTCACCTACTAATAGGACACTGCTCTATTTTCCGAGGCTAGAACAGCACCTTCCATTCAAAAGGTTTGCAATATATATTTTATGAATGAATAAACCCGAGGTTTTATGTTTACAACAGAAATGACAAATATGTGTCTAGACATTTCCAATTCAATAATGGTATCCATTCTCCAAGATTCAGTAGCATAGTTCTTCTCAACATAGTTTTCAATAATCCTCCTTTAGCCTTACGATAAACCTTTCTTTATATCCATTATTTAAAAGGTAAATTTTCTGTACATGGCTTTGATAGTTGAGCATGTTGAAAGAAACAGGTTGAGAAAATTCTGTTTTTCTATCCATTCTTTTAATTCATTGACTCAAAAAATATTTATTGAGAATTTAGCACAGCAAGCAAGATTTTGGTTTTGTCCAACATATCCTCAGAATTTGGATCTTACAGTATACTTGGTAATGATAGTTTTCAATATGTATTTACTGACTTCAATTCAATAGGGAGCTTAAAAAAATGCACAGATTGCTTTATATAAGGTGATATATGACAAATGCAGGTGGAATGACTGTAGTGTAGATTATAGGACAGAGTTAGAGTTTGAGGGGATTTCAGATCATCTATTCCAAAGTCTTCATTTTGCAGATGGGGAAGTTAAAACCCATCGAATGTAATAGTGTATTTTCTATGACTTCTTGGAGGATGAATAAAGAAAGGATTTACAGACTGAATCCTGCTCAAAGTTGTGTGATTACTTTGTGGCATAGCAGTTTTAAGAATCCGGTATTTACCCCAGGGCTTCTTCATCCCCACCAGTGATCCCCAAATAACTATAGAACTATCTGGGGGTATCACTAAACATGCTGGGAATGGTGTTCCAGGACTTGAAGTCTTTTACACACCATGTCCCCCGCAGAGTCTGTTGGCACAGCCATATTTGGGGGGCCGTTGTGTACATTATATTATTAATAGATGAATTTGCCCTACTTTTAACTGAAAGGATAAGGAGGTTCCACATAATATACGGAGAGCACCATTTATAGGACTTCAAAAAAAATCTCTAATTTTGTTTAGCGACAGTGTCAGTCTTTGAGCTAACTCTCAATAAACTAAAGACTTGCTTCTGACATTTAAATTAAATTCGACAGTTATTTAGTGTAAGGGATAAAAGATGAGTAAGACATGCTTCTTAATATAGACTCTTTAAATCCTGCTTAAATAGAGGAAAATAAGTTATAGAATCTTGCTATTCCCCTGAATTTTAGACAATCATGATTTGTTGGGCACTGATAACATGTATCGTACCTTGTAAGGTGCATAAGGATGCTTAACTTGTTCTAATTTACTGTTAAATGAAAGTATCAGTTTTTTTCTTAAACTATTGTGAAATTATCCACCTGGTGATAAAGACCCAAACTGCTCTTTAATTATTTGCATTCTGTGGATGACTGGGGGAAGTATGGGAAGGAATTATTATAGTTTACCTATCTCATATTTTCAGATTGAACAGTAATAGGATAAATTTAATTATATGATGAGATATCAAAATCATATAATAGATTTAATTTTTCTATGGAGGTAGCAAGTTCTTCCCAAAGCAGGCTCTGTTTTTCTTAATCAATTTTCACTTTCTGTAACTTATATTTTATCCTCAGGGATCTGTCAGCAGGGAAATATCCGATCCATGCAAAGTTCTCTGTATGCTGTCTACACAACGTTGGGCCTGACAGATTTTATATCAGGAGACATAGAAATTCATTTCTCATATTTGTGGTAATAGAAAGGGAAAAAGGATTTAGAGACAGTTTTTAGATCCAAAGAAGCATTAGGAGATGCAGTATACACTGGGTACAATATATGCTATTATATTTGTTTTTTAATGTTCTACCGAAATGTTTTACAGAAAGAATAGGACAAATATCCAACTGCCGGAACACTATATATTTACATGTTCTTTTTCCCCAGAAGAAAACACTAGGGATTGAAAGAGAGGAATGTCTGGGATGTCTGATGTCACCAGCGGCTGTCTTACCTGCTACGGCAGGGAAGATGTATGGGTGGGTGTAAAGGACAAATGACAGGTGGCAGTGATTGTGGTGGGTGTGAGAGAATGGGGGGGGGTGCTGGGTGCTGGCTGAGGAAAGAGATAGGAATGGGAAGGAACAAATTTGTCTGAGGTCCAGGCTGAGCTTCCAAAAAATGTAGGAATTGGCCTGTCTTATTCATGCTGCACTACTGGTAACCAATACAGTGCCTGGTGCATTTCACCTATTAAAAAAATGTTGAATGAACATATGCATGAATAGCTGCTTCCAGAGTTATGCCAAATTTTTTTCTTGAGGAGGATGAAATTTAATAAACAGGATGAGTGATGCTCAGATGAATTTCTTCGTTCTAGTATAATCTCTTGTACATAATTGGCACATAGGGAGGTTTTGTAGCCTAACCGCTTTATTTAGCAAGGATGTTAAATTTTGATACTTTGTTAGATTTTAGATGTTAGATTTTGATATTTTAAATGCATTCAAAAGGGCTGAAAACACATTTTTATTTAATTTTTAGGAAAGAATGCTTTTATTTTCACTTTCAATTAAACTTTTTTTTCTGAGAACATCATTTCACCCAAAATTAGAGTTACTCTAAGATTATGATTCTCAGTTCCTAACATGGCATGTTAGCTTAATTATTCTTTCTTTTGCAAACACCAACTCTTGGATTGAAATTTTAAATACGCATTGAAAGAGTCTATCCCTAAGCGGTGTGTGTTTGCGTTTGTGGGAACAGAATCTCAGGGTTGGGGAGGTGTGCTTATTTTCTGACAGCACGTAGGCAGCATCTAGAGCAATAAATAATTTCCCTCAGCAGCTGTAAAGATGGGTAATCTTTCGTTTTGTATTTGTAAATAAAATGAAATAAAAATGATTGCCAACAAAAATGAGAACATAATGAAACAACTTGAGGAAATAAAAGCTGGATTGCCAGTGTTAACAGAAATGCATATTTGCTTTATTTAGCAAAATATAATGAACTGTATTTATACACATAAGCTTATTAAATAAAAAGGCAAAACAATTGAATTTAGTCAATTGCTAAATTGGTTTTAAGGCAAACAGAGACTAATCAATGAGAAAACTCCTCTGACTCAGTAGTTTGTTAACATATTTACTGTTTATATGAATTCAGTGTCACTCAGAACCATATAAAGAATGCATTCAAACAATGGATTAGAACTTACATTTCTCATTTTTGTGGCTTAATAGGAAAGCTGACATGTTTCGAATGTAGTATGTTTCTGTATAATTAGTTATAGCATTTATTTTTCTAGAACCATTTCATCCTATACAATGAGGGCAGCAGGAATCACAAACCTAATGCTTGAAGGGAACAAAGAGATGAGGCTAAAAGGGCAGCAAGCTGAGCGAATAAGAACTAGCATCATCTCCAGCCAGCTGCAGAGATGGGGGAATGTGGGCCTGCTGTTGCCAGATCTCTTATTTCAAGAAAAGTTAGAAAATACAGAAATCAAAAATTACACACAAACTATCCCTAAATTTATTTATTTATTTTTTAAATTTCAGATTAAACTATCTTTAAATTTTAGCAACTAATTAATTTTTTAAAACACTATGCACACCAAACAAAGCCTAACTATGCCAGTTTGGGATAAGCAATGTTTAAACCGACATAGGGAATTAAATGTAGTGGGAAGAGCACAACCCTTAGAGCAACATACCCTGGATTCTAAAAGCAGTAACTAAATGTCAGACCTTGGGCAAGTCACTCTCTTACTCATGGCCTTTTTAGTTTTAAAATTAGGGATGAAAATTTATCATTTAGTTTCTCTTTAACTTTCCCAACATCTATGATTCTATAAGGAACAGTGGCCGATCTTCACATTCATTAACATTCTTGTTTTTCACTGTGGACAGTGCAATTTCCCCAGATATTTGAAATCTGCCTACTGTTGGCCTTTCTGGGAGTTGTTTGTGAACATTTTTTGAAACTGACTGGAGAAAATGCTATCAACTTACCCGTGAGTCTGAGCAAATTGTTAGCAGAGTTACAGTACTTGGCTATCTCCTGCGGTAGTAAACATGTTAATAAGCTCTCACCAGAAGAACTGTGAACAGATGCAGTTCTTGAAAACACAGTGTCCTTGTCACATTTGCATGTCTGTCTCACCCAGTGAAGTAAGATTTGCCTGTGCCATCCTAGTAAATATTATCCTTTTTGTCATAATCAGTTCATAGTTCATGGATTCAGTAGAAGAATTGTTGTAACCAGTGTCTTTAATATACAGAACCCAAGCCATAAAGAAAGATACACAGTACCTGTCATGACAGGAGTTTTTTTTTTTTTTTTTAAATTCCTTCACACATTGTCTTTTATTCTGTTATAAAAATCCTTGGAGCCAGAAATAAGAGTAGTATATTGCCTTGATAGTCACTTTTTCAATGTGGAACTTTGCTTTAAATACAATAAATATATCAACACAGCATCTTATGTGGTAGATTGGGAACCATCCCAGCCTCGTGGTATGGCCTGGGCATCACACTTAAGCAGCTCTCATAACTAGCTGAGTAACCTTGAAAATTGCATACATTTCTGAATTTCCCTTTTATCATCTATATTTTTATTTTAAAAAACATTACATAGGGTTGTTGAGAGAATCACAAAAAAGCAATTAGATGTGAAAGTGCTTTGCAAAACGCATAGCACTGCATGTCAACGAGATAGTGTGCTAATCAGTTGTTTGGCTGTGTTCAAACATGAGGAATGGAGGTTGAATAAAGCAGCTTGTTGGACATGGCATCCTGCTTCTGGAATTCTTTAGGATTTGGAATTGGACTCCTGATTTTCTCCTGCCATTACTTCTCTCCCCATTTTAAACCAAGTCTTATATGGCAACAGTTTAATTACTTTGTCACGCTGGGTATTGAAATCAAACTCAGAATCTCAGAGAAAAAGGGTTTTGTCCATTCCCTGGACGACCTTAAAAAATATTTCTTTGGATTTATCCTTTAAATAGTTGCAGGTTTAGTGTCCGTTTTTTCCTTCTCTTAAAGTTCTTCCAGTTTTTCCTCATTAGTGTTGGAATTGAGGAACCTGGGTGATTGTAATGGCACATAACGAATTATGTAGAGAACACGCTATCATCTTCTTTTTGCTTATGCCTACATAATATTTAGCAGTTTCCTAAGCTGCTACCTAGTATCAATATTCATGATTTAAAGTTGTGGTTTGATATTGTATAACTAGATATAAAGGCATACCTCAGAGACAGTTCCAGACCACTGCAATAAAACAAATATTGCAATAAAGTGAGTCACACATATTTCCCTGATATAAAAGGTACCATGCTGTAATCTTTTAAGTATAAAATAGCACTATGCTAAAAAAGTTCATACTTTAATTAAAAAATACCTTATTCCAAAAAAATGCTAATGATCATCTAGTCAATTCTCTCCAAACTTGCTGCAACTTTATCAACTAAATTTATGTCATCTCAAGTATTTATTGTCATTTCAACAATGTTCACAGCATCTTCACCAGGACTAGATTCCCTCTCAAGTAAACACATTGTTGCTTCATCCATAGGAAGCTACTTCTCATCTGTCCAGATTTTAACGTGAGATTGCAGCAATTCAGTCACATCTTTAGGCTCCATTTGTAATTCTCTTGCTCGTTTTTCACTACATCTACAATTAACTTACTCCACTGAAGTCTTTAACCTGTGAAGCCATCCATGAAAGTAGAATCGTCTTCTTCTAAACTGCTGTTAATGTTGATATTTTACCTTCTCCCATGAATCACAAATATTCTTGAAGGCATCTAAAATGGTGAATCATTTCTGAGGTTTCAATTTACTGTGCCTTGATTTATCAGAAGGATCACTACCTGTTGAAGCAATGGTTTTACAAAATATATTTCATAAATAATAAGATTTAAAATTTGAAATTATTTTTTGATTTGTGGGAGGAAGAATAGAGAATGTGGTAGCAGGCATGGAAACAGCACTATCTCCTTGAACATCTCCGGCAGAGCTCATGAGTGACTAGGTGTGTTGTCAATGTGCAGTAATGATTTGAGGAATCTTTTTCTGAGCAACAGGGGGTTTTTTTTATTGTTTTTATTATTACATCATAGCTATGTACATTAGTGCAATCAAGAGGTACAATGTGCTGGTTTCATATACAATCTGAAAAATTTTCATCAAACTAATTAATATAGCCTTAATGGAATTTCCTTAGTTATTGTATAAAGACATTTATATTCTGCATTTAGTAAGGTTCACCTGTACCCTTCGAAGATGCACCGTAGGTGTGACCCCACCAATTACCCTCCCTCCACCCCAACCTCCCCTCTCCCCTCCCTACCCTTGCCCCTTTCCCTATATTCTTATGCTATAGTTGGGTTATAACCTTCATATGAAAGCTATAAGTTAGCTTCATAGTAGGGCTGAGTACATTGGATACTTTTTCTTCCATTTTTGAGGTACTTTGCTAAGAAGAATATGTTCCAGCTCCATCCATTATAAACATGAAAGAGGTAAAGTCTCCATCTTTTTTTAAGGCTGTGTAATATTCCATGATATACATATACCACAATTTATTAATCCATTTGTGGGTTGATGGGCCCTTGGGCTTCTTCCATGACTTAGCAATTATGAATTGGGCTGCAATGAACATTCTGGTACAGATGTCTTTGTTATAATGTGATTTTTGGTCTTCTGGGTATATAACTAGTAAAGGAATTATAGGATCAAATGGCAGGTCAATTTTTAGATCTCTAAGTATTC